>JACXGM010024545.1:0-15753 GCA_016801145.1 Umbra pygmaea
ATATTGTTTTCGATTGATGTCTCTGTAGACATCTGCTGTTAAATAAAAAATGGCAGGATACCCGGCAACCGCGCTTATAAGTTTCTCCTCCATTTTTACATGCGCTGTGAAACAGTAGACAATGCGTAAATGAGGCAAAGGGCTTTGCATCAAAACTATGCATATGCAACGCAACTAGCGGATTCGGTGTGATTTGGGCATAATGAAACAGAACAAGACCGTGGAGATTAACTGCTCAATGAGTGGGTTGTTATTTTCGTTGCTTTGATGTACTGAGAGATGCGCGATTTAATACTGATCACAAGAAATATGTTTCAGTAAACAAAGCTGCAAGGACACAAATAAAATATCATAAACAATACTCACAAACAGACAACGCTTATAATGTAACAAATAAATTAGCTGCGATGCTGTGAGGTAAATGCATGGAGCTGCCACAATCACCTGCTATAGAGATTGCTAAGACATGTGACCAGGTGGGCGGCAACATCATCAAAACGCAAAGAACTAGGGGAATGTTTGGCCAGGGCTGGTATGTTTACATGGGCTGGCATAGCAGGCTAGTGTTCTGGCATGAAAATAATTAAAACTTAGCGTAAAAAACAGAATCCTACAAAATGCAGTGGCTTAAAACAAACATTTTCGGACCATACCGCCTAAAACTACATACTAATGCAAAGACGAGATATGACAAGACAATAAAGGGAATGAAAGGACTGGATCCTTATGAGCATAGCAACTGGTCAAGGGCCGGCGGGACGTCAACATGTTGGCAGTTGCCCAACTTCCAGCACCCATACATACAACTACATGATATTAAATGCTACTCAGGGTTCGAATTACTTGGGAGCTCACATGAAAGCAGTAAAAAAATACACCTGTGGGGGTCTCTAAAAATCATAAGCACTATTATTTAGATAACAAAAAATTCACATTTTCCTTTAATATGTATCACAACATTTATAAACAGCCTAAAATAAACATGTTTTCCAAAAGAACGCATTAGATTTATGCTACTGCTGAGCGCATATCGCGATGGGTGTTTTTGATCATGTTACCCATCGGATGCTTGCTGCAAAGTCAAATGTTATTTAAATACCAAAGGAAAACCAAACCACGTAGAGCCCATTCTTTGCCACGAGGACAACAAAATCATACCATGAGTATAGCAGCAGGGTGATATGAGGTGGTTTGTAATTATTGTTGTTTCTCTACTCCTGTATTAATAAACGTTGAACTCAAATGAATGAAGTCCAATGTTAGGCAATTTATTTATCTACACATGCCGCGCCTGCTTAAGGTACTTTTTTAAAGAGACCACCACAAAGATTAAATCATCATTCGAATACTGGTGTTAATCTGTACACACACTAAGTTTTCAGTAACTTCAAGTCGCTGCAGCAGGCATGCTTAGGTTTTTTGTACAGATGGATGGGTCCAGGATCTGGAGATTGTAAATGTGGGGAAGAAAACTGTGGTCCGTTCAAAGGAATGCTAATGTTTCAAGCACAACACTCCTCGCTCCCTCAACTATTTGCATGCATTCAGAATTCAACAAAACAACGTAACTTACTAAGACAAACACATCATGCATAAGTTAAATGGTAAATTGTGAAAACTTTGACTCGTTTACTGGTCTTACTAAAAGCGCTTTCTAGTAAAACACTGTTGGAGCTATTGGTGCATGAGCCTGATGAATAAAAGTTATTAAGACTGTTGAATAAAAAGACAGTTAGCATGGGTGCCTTAAGTTTGTTCTGCGGATTCCCAAAATGCATTGCGGGAATATGTCATGATGACGACACATTAGCAATCTCTATTACTATAATCTGCCAGCAGTTAATACCTAAATGTTTATCAGTGAAAGCGTTTATGGCTTCTTTCGACAAAATACAATTGAACAAAAATAGCATGATTGTTGAATTTCTTTGAGACATTTTTAGACCTTAAATTCTGGAGAAAAAAAAAATAAGAGTAGTCTTTTTAATGATCTGCAAACACGTTATTCAACTAGCTCAACATTTGCAGGTAGGCGTCACATGATTGGAAAGGTAGTCAGATGACTACAAATTAAATAATTTATCCTCAACTAGTTTTGTGGTGTAGGTCTACATATTTCATAATGTTCACTTCAAATAATACTAATAGTAATTTAAAGATGTGGTTGCATTAGATCTGGACAGAAAGGATAACTCAGAGTTGGAATAACTCAGAGTTGGAAGGGGTGTGTCGCGATTCTGCCTTCTCAGACCGCGACACAGGTTCGTGGATCTGAGTGTCGCGATTTCGGTTTCATAACACATATCGATACAGCCCTACTAACCAGTGTTGTAACATGATGTACATGCTGTTTCTAGATTCTACCTAACAACTCAAGCTGTCAGCGTGCTGCATCCCAACAGTTCATGTTGCCATTTTTGTATCTTCCATTCACCAATGAAAACCCATGCACCTTCTATGACCACTGCTATTATTTTTTTACATCCAGACTGTTATTTACTCCTGAGGAGCGGGTGTTTTTTGACCCCAGGTGCATCTAAACATTTTAGCCAGAAATGGACTGGCCACCCCCCCAGAACCCAGCTCCTTTCTTGGCTTCCTCCTGGATTCCTGCCTTTGGAGTTTTTTCTATAAACTGTTTTATCTATTATTGCTTGGTCATTGGCTTTTATTCTGGGTGTCTGTATATGCACTTTGTGACAACTGTTGATTTAAAAAGTGCCTTATAAAATTATCTTGATTTCTTGATTTATTGTTGTAGCCGTGTAGCAGGTTAAAGCACTGAGCTAGTAGGCTCTGTGTCTTATGTCACCTCTGCTGTTAGAGCATTGATTGAGTGTGTTGCTCACTGATTGGCAGTTATGTATAGCCCAATCCTAATGTTAAGGGTCAAATGTTTCAGATGTCATCATCCTCCATAGAGCCAAATCCCAGGAAGACTGTTTGAATTTGATTGGCTTCAACCTTTAGTTCTGTTGAGGGTTTGAGCGGGAGATTGTTACAATGGACTTTATTCACAACAATAATAGTGGCAGTTGGAATATTTCAACCATACTTCAATATTTTCAAGGATTAATGAAGTCAGATTTGTAGATTTACAGTATAATGTGTCTGATTTAATTTAAATCAAAACAATTAAAAATGTTCAGGTATAACAAACCAATGACTATTCGCATGACAGTGTGTATCCCCAAACCTCAAATATCCCAGGGGATGGAAACAAAGCATGTAAAGGCATAATTCCTGAGAAAGACAATACAGCTACAAAGCACAAAGTAAATTTTTTTTTAAAAATGTTTCTATGTAAATTCTTCACTATGTGCTGATTGCTTCCACACTTCACCAAATCACTTGCATGGAATGTCATGGGTTACTGATTTATGATAGGGATTCCCATACATGTTGCACTATAAAAATCATATTACATGTCAAACAAAAAATGCAATATTGTACAAAATTAGTTTGATTGTTGAAAATGTGTCAGGATGCATCTTTAAGAGAGGTACATAATGTTAAATATTGCACTTCAATTTGGACAGCATAAATGTTCTCATCAGAAAAATGGTTTCAGGCTGCTGTTGTGTTGTTAAATGACACATCCCATTAGTCAGTTATCTAGATACTGTAACAGAGAGAGACATTGTCCCCTGGAAGGTGGGCAGGCTGGCTGGTCCCAAACAGTATTTTCGGCCATACGACCCCAGATGGCTGAAAGCTCAAATCAAATTTAATTTCCTTTGAAATTTGTGACACTGTGAGCATTTGTATTTGTGAAGTGACTACATACAAAATTTGATCATATATGAATTCTTACAATAAATACCCAATGATAAATATCCCTTTTAAAGTGCATATTCTCCTAATACAAACCCAAATTATGTAGTACACTCTTTCTATAGATTGCTATGATGAAAAATAGTTTTGCTTTATAAATATTTCAGGGTCCCCTGATAACTTTTTATTTATTGTTTTTATACTACCAGCTGCTTCTACGCGTTTAACAAAGTATAATGGGCTGCACAAACTACAACGTCGAGCTGTTGATGTACGGAGTCGGAAAAAGGTGTGCAGTAAAAATAGATAATCTTTACTTTATTACGTGTAGTGAAAACAACAAAGAAAAGCTCACATAAACAACATGCATCTACAATGATCGAAACTAGTGTTGGTTGCAGCTGTGCCCCATTAGAACACAGATCAATGCAATCCCATCTTTCACCACTGTGTGGCAACCCAACTCTTATCAGAGCGTGACACAATCCTTGGTGCTGTTTAGTTGCTTTTGGCTTGAGTCCGGGGCCAGTAGATTTTTACATATACATTTTTTTATCGAGTTGTAAAAGAAATAGGGAAGGTGATGACCTTGGTCGAATGCAATCCGAAGGGAGCCTTGGAAACACAAAAACAATACAAGGAATACTTATGGTATAATCATGATCTACCTTTTGTGTTTGGTTTTGGTTTCATTCCCGCTCCTCCTGCCTCTGTGTATGTCATGTGTTCCCCAGTCAACCTATCGTGTCTCACCAGCATTGCCTCTGTACCCAGGTGTTTCCCATTGTCTCTCGTTAGGTGTTGTATTTAGTTTGTGTGTTTTGTCTTGTTCCCTGTCATTTGTTAACCCTGTTGCATTGTGCCAGTCTGTTCATGTGTTTGCATTTCATGTTTTGCCCCACGTGGCAGTATTGCTTTGAATGAAGTATTTGTGGATAAACAACGTTGGTATTGCATATCCTTCGCGCCTGTCTCTAACTTTATACGTTATGGAGGGTGAACATGACACAAACATGGCCATCATGGGGATAGAAAAACAATAATTTATGTAATTAGAAGTCATATACACCACGTTCCAAATTATTAGACAAATTATATTTTACACAGATTTTCCAAAATAGTAAATGCAAATGACAGTCAGTATAATTTTCAAGTCTCCAACCGTTAGGGTATAAGTCAAACTTCATTGAACAAACCACCCAATGAAAACAGTATTAAAAAAAAACTTAAAATTATTATGCACAACAGGGTTTCAAAACATTTTATAGGTTGTAAAGAACTGAAAATGTTAATTTTTTGAATTTGCAGCAGTAGGAGGTAAGATATTTATTGAAATCAAAAGCTATTTCAATCAAACACATCTTAACAGGGCAAGTTACATGTTACATACGACCCCTTCTTTGATATCACCTTCACAATTCTTGCATCCAAACTTGTGAGTTTATGGAGAGTTTCTGCTTGAATTTCTTTGCTGGATGTCTGAATAGCTTCCCAGAGCTGCTGTTTTGATGCGAACTGCCTCCCACCCTCATAGATCTTTTGCTTGAGGATTCGCCAAAGGTTCTCAATAGGGTTGAGGTCAGGGGAGGATGGGGGCCACACCATGAGTTTCTCTCCTTTTATGCCCATACCAGCCAAAGACACAGAGGTATTCTTTGCAGCATGAGATGCATTGTCATGCATGAAGATGATTTTGCTACGGAAGGCACAGTTCTTCTTTTTGTACCATGAAAGAAAGTGGTCAGTCAGAAACTCTATATACTTTGCCAAGGTCATTTTCACACCTTCAGGGAACCTAAAGGGGCCTACCAGCTCTCTCACCATGTTTCTGGCCCAAAACATGACTTCACCACCTCCTTGCTGACGTCGCAGCCTTATTGGGACATGGTGGCCATCCACCAACCATCCACTACTACATCCATCTAGACCATCCAGGGTTGCACGGCCCTAATCAGTAAACAACACTGTTTGAAAATTAGTCTTCAATTTTTTCTGGGCACACTGCAACCATTTCTGCTTGTGAGCATTGGTTAGTGTTGGCTGAAGAGTAGGTTTATGCACAACTGCAAGCCTCTCGAGGATCCTACACCTTGAGGTTCGCTAGGCACCAGCAGCTTCAAATACCGGTTTGCTGCTTTGTAATGGCATTTTAGCAGCTGCTCTCTTAATCCGATGAATTTGTCTGGCAGTATCCTTCCTCATTATGCCTTTATCTGCACAAACCCGTCTGTGCTCTGAATCAACCACTAATCTCTTCACAGTACAATGATCATGCTTAAGTTTTCGTGAATAATCTGATGTCTTCATACCTTGTCCTTTTTCTTTCCCATATTGCACGAAACCTGTGGCATGCTTAATAATGTGAAACATCACTCTTAAGTAGTTTTCCTTTATTTGGGCTCACCTGGCAAAATAATTATCACCGGTGTCTGAGATTGACTTCAGTGATCCAAAGAGCCCAAAGACACAATACAATCCATGACTTTGATTGTAAAACAAAAAATGTAATGTTTATGAAATTTAATTCCAATGTTGTTAATAATTTGGAACACGGTGTATATGGTAATAGATATCTGGAAGGACTTGGCAGTTTAATTCAGGTTCCTCTTTATATTACATGACGTCATTTGAGATTTGCTGTACAAACTCCCAGGTGTATCTATTGTAGTAGTGACTTCTTGTGTGAACACTGTAGACTCTAAAACCTACTGGGACAACTGCAAACAACATTGGATTTTAGTAATATATTACATTTTCAAACATTCACAATCATTCACATTTTTTAGGGCTTTAAATCATTGCTGTGACAGCTACTTACCTTTAGATACTACACACCATACTAATCACCTTGGATTCTGGCAGTGTGTGTTCTGGACAGTGCATGAGAACACAGTCTGGTTACCATGGGGAAATCAGTGATAGAACCCGTTTTAGCTGTCCTATTCATAGTGTAGGAAGATTTCTGTTGACTGTGTAGAAAGATTTCTGTTGACTGCAATTCTGAAGAAAATGTTCCTTCACTCTGTAGTGAAGTGTCAAGACAAACGTGTTCACATAACAGGTGATTGAACATGTTGCAATCATGTGTACTACATGACATTTGTATATATTCACAAATGGAAGTTTATGTAGTAATTATATACCTTAAAATAATAAAGGGAACACTCAAATCACACAGTCTTGATGACCGAAACATTAAAGATGAAAATCTTTACTGTACATTGTGTAATTCATTGACAACAAAATTATACAACGGTCACTGGAAACCAAAATCAGCAACCGATTGAGGGATGGATTCAAACTCACACTGAAAAAATGTAAGTAAAACATTGAGATCACAAACTGTTTAGCTATTTTTTATTATTTTCTTCAGATTTTCATCCCTTCCCAATTCCCAGTAACCCTGCAACTCGTTGTACAGATCTGTGGGATGACGAGGGGCGCTCACATGGTTCATCCAACCACATGTCGGCCGAGCCGCTGATTCTTTTCGCACTGCTCATCAAACACAGAAGTCTTTAGTTGGATCATGCACAGGATGATTAGGTGAATTTACAGGTACCCGATCTAAACACAGGGAGTCGCTGGAGAGCGACGTGGCAGTATAGATAATCTGACTTATCTAACCCAAATCCAAGTCAGTGCTATGCCAATTTGCTCTGCCTCGTGCAGGAGGACTGGGGAAAGTCAGAGAACCCATAGTCATTCTCGAACCCTTGACTATCATGACATAGACTGTCATGCAATGCAGTGATTTAGCCCACTATGCTACGCGGACCCCAAGCTGTTCCATCTTGCATGAATTTCATCACGGCAACTCATAATGTGCATCAGTAGTGCATCTGGCCCCACGTGCCTGTATGCACTACCTACAACATCTAGGCATGCTCATGATCTCCTACCAGACCTGGATCAGGGCATCAGTGAGCTACTGGATGGTATGTGATGCTACCTTGCAGCACTGGACATACTGATACAGAATGTCTCAGAGTTTCTGAATTGGATTCAGATCTGGGGAACATGAGGGCCAGTCAATGGCATCAATGCCTTCGTCATCCAGGAACTGCCTACAGACTCTAGCCACATGATGCCGGGCATTGTCCTGCACCAGGAGGAACCCGGGGCCCACTGCCCAACCTGGCAACTGTCTGACAATGTTTTTGAGGATTTCACGAATGGATGTGCCATCCTGGAGGAGTTGGACTGCCTCCGCAACCTGAATGGGCTGCAGGTATCACCTCATATTTAGAGTAGTGAGAAGGACACTAGCAAAATTCTAAACTGAAAAATAATCAGTCAGGAAAGATAAGGAGAGAGCAATTGTCTGTAACCACTACCTGCAAAACCATTCCCTTTTTGGGAGTTTTCCTCTCCAGTACACCCGGTGACACTGATTCACAATCGCTTGTGCTTCCTTATTGGACCGATTGATATCCCAGAAGTTTAATCCACTTATATACTGTGTTGATTGTGTGTTCCCTTAATGTTTTTTGAGCATTGTAAATAACATTACAATCAGTAACATGTATTAATGTCTTGTTTTTATATATGTTTATTGAGTGGTTGTCCCCTCTCTTGTCGTAACCACAGCAACAGCATGCCGAAGAGGATTGCTCTTATCTGCTTCCTGTCCCTAGTGATGCTCATGAGTGTTCTGGGGAACCTCTTGGTTATGACGGCCGTCTGCAAGGACCGCCAGCTCAGGTTAGGACAAATTTAGCTTTCTCTCTTCTTCTCTGTCGCAACGTTGCTCTTCCTCCACCATAGGTCTCTCTCTTTTTGTCTGTCTGTCCATTTGTCTGTCTGAAGAGAACAGCGTTTAACAGTAAAGTGCGGTCCCTAAACAAATCTCTTCCTCCTTTTCCTCTTTCTTATCGGGTGTGAAACATAACAAATAAGTCTCTTTCTTCTGCTCAGAGCCTTATCACCGTTTTACACCACACACAGCACCGATATGATAACCTGCTGTGTGAGTATAATGCAGTGTATTGCCAATTCATTTATGAATTGTATGACTTTCCCACACACCTATTCATATGCTCTCATTAGCAGTTGGTTGTGAGACTCCTAAAGGCACATAACAAGATCTGCAGGTGGCTTGGGTCACTGGTGTGCACTGAAAACACTGGTTTGAATAATGCTAAAAATGATCAGATTAATTTTTCAGAAGCTTAGTGTAGAACACAGTATGATTATGATAGTGTGAATTACTGTGTGTAGAACAGTATCCCCCGGATTATTGCCTGCATGGGTGATACATAGTTAGTGCATTCATCCCGACATATCTACTGTAGGTGGGAAAACCACACGACCCATTAATAGCAAGTACACCTTACTCAATGAAGTAGCTTTCAGCGAAGTGAGTGTTAGAAAAAATAACTAATTTGTTTATGAAAGGCGATGGTGGGAGTGGTGGGAACACTGGAGTTATTTTAGATAGTCTTTGAAAACTGGAACATGGGCAGGGACTCTCTTGCCTGAGTCCAGCCCCTGAACCACTAGCCACGCCCACATTTCACATTTCTTCAGGGTCTGGCTTTGCTTGCTTCAATTGGTCTCATATGTTTGTCTCACCCACTGAGCCAGTCAGCATCTTTATATCACTGAGTAGGTTGGACAATGGTGTGAAGGAATGAAATTGTGGCTGGTACAGAGCAAGTACAACAACAATAACAACAGCGGCTATGCTAGCAACAGACTACAACGCATATGATTTCTGCCAAGAGAAAAGCAATGTGACAGGTGTTGACAATGCTTACAACATGTGCCAGTTCACATTAGCTTGTTCATGGATGAGTCCCAATTATTGAAGACTGTTGGAATTGGACAAGCTCTTTGACAACGCCCTTCGCCGAAAACGGCTCCTTCAAACTGAATATTGCAGTGAAACGGAATGTAAAATTCAGTTCTGAATGTCACACCAGGGAGTCCGTTTATAGCTTCAAAATGGAATCTGGAACCACCAATCGGATTCAGAACGTGACCCAGAAGACACCATAGAAATGGAATGGATAGAAAGGCCATTCCAATTCAAATCAACGTAGCAGAATGGTCAGAGCGGCAGCCATTTTTATGTGTACCATTCCATTGCAAAGATCTAGAGGCCTACTTCCACATTAAACCTATACGCGTGTTGTCACTGTGACAACGAACAACAATCACCGTTTTGTTGTGTACAAATCGAATGACGACGCCAAGCAGTTCAATGGCCTTTCTATCCATTCTATTTCTATGGAAGAGACAAAGCAGAATAATGAGCTTGAGTAGGGAAATAGGGTTAGAGTATTACCTGTAGGTATGGAGGAAAAGTGTCCCTTGCTGCTCCATTCAAGGGCAAGGACCATATTTGTCCTTGGCCTTGAGCTAGTGACCAATTTGTATTGGATGTAAGCTTTAACTGGAAGACAGTGGAGGATGCAGGAGAGCAGGGTGACACACTGCTGCTCAGTTTGGGAAAGCTGAATGCCACACAGGCTGCAGTGTTGTGGATACGTTCTGGGCACTTGTAGCACAAGCAGCGAGCCCTAACAACAGCGAGAGCTCTGGATAAAGGCATCTGCCAAGTAAGTCAAATGGTAAAATGAAAATGACAGTGTTTACAGAGAAAGCAAATGAAGGTCAACGAAAATGGGAAGCTCGCCAATGTAGGCAATACCCATTGAAGAAATCTAAAACTAGTGAGTTTATAGGCCTACTGACAATGAATACTGATAGTGGTTAATATTGATTATTGAAATTATTGTGTTCATGTTAAATTTTAATATATTATCATGTCATCACGTGCTCTAATCATCAGCAACTCTATTTTCTAGAGCTCTTATCAGTAGCTCTAACTGTGCACGATATTATTACTATCAGAAAGACAGCAGATGTTGTTCCACCTGGAACCAGATTGCTCAAGCTTGTTTATTGTTTTATTAAGATGTTGGAATTAAGGATAGAGTATTATAAAGTGCACTGGACACCTCATTTTGTAAAGCTCCACCCCAAATGTCAACATTTCTTTGTCTCATTTCCAAGTTTAACATCAAAAGGGAATTTACATGTTCTTTACTCTGGTCGGTATGCTTTTACTTCTAAGTTGTGGTTGTTTCACCTAGTTTCTCTTTAAATATATTTACTCACTCTAAGTCACTCTGGATGAGAGCGTCTGCTAAATTATTAAAATGTAAATTGTTTTTTTATTCAAATATAGCTTCTGAGTGGTTTATTATCATTTATCTTTAAAATGTCTATTATTATCTCTATCTAGCCAGCAGTGTAGCGCCCTATATTCCACTACTGGTTTGCTTCTAAAGCACTCTTCCCTCTGGTCTAAAGATCATTTGGCGTAGGGTGCCGTCTGTTGGATGGGACATTAAACGAGTGTCCTGACTCTCTGTGCATGGTCGTGAAAGATCCCACTGCTCTTATTGTAAGAATAGTGGTGTTAACACAATGTCACGGACAATTTCACATCTGGCCTTAATACCATCATGGCAACCTAATCATCAACATTTTCTCCCCCAGTACTCCTCGTTGCTGTAGATGAGAATAATGTACAGTATGTTCTCAGGCAACTTGCCTGGTAAAGTAATGTTAAACTAACTGGTGGTTGAAACAT
The DNA here is from genome assembly GCA_016801145.1 of Umbra pygmaea. NCBI lineage: Eukaryota > Metazoa > Chordata > Actinopteri > Esociformes > Umbridae > Umbra > Umbra pygmaea. Next base: position 11,378 of record JACXGM010024545.1, read on the forward strand.
CATAAGTCATTCTATTTTCATGTTGTCAAGTCTTTAAGTAGTGAACTTTTTGTCAATAGTTATTGTCAAATAGGCCACACTACATTTGGTACACTAAATGCTTATCTATTTTAGTCACATACAGTATATCTCTGAACTCCATTTAAACAATTTCATTCGGAGTGCCAACAATATATTTTGTGAATGTAAAAAGTGGCAATGTACAATATGTAGTTTTTGGCCACTAGGGGTCTCTTAATCAAAACAATAGCAAAAGATGTACTTGGATGACGTCGAGAAGTAGCGTGGGATCATGGGTTTTCACACCATCATGGGTTTCCAATCTAGCGTCTCCGGCAGAAAAAATTTCCAAACTTTCCAAATTTCCATAAATTATAACTTTATTCACGTTATGTTTGGCGGTTCCCTGGAACTTAGAGCAACTAAAGCAGTCAAAGGTTATATGACCCCATTGACGGAAGACAAAATGAAACGTCCCGTGTCTTTGAATTTTATTACAAATTTCTCTGGGGTTGAAAGTTGGTGGAAACATTTAGGATAATGTAAGTACACAACTAAGAAATATATATAATATAGGTATAGTGATGTTGGTTTTTTTAATGCAAAGTACGTCTTTTGTTATTGTTTTGGAAAACTCCATATTGTACCTTTCATGTTAAAAAGACACAAATATAAATGTTTGGTAAAAACTGGGAACCAAATCACACAAATCAAAAGCACCATTCATTTCTCTATATTATTTACTTATTGTTTAACTTGTACCTTTTATATATTATATGAAATAATTAATGCTCGAGTTCAGTAATTTAGTCAGGTGCACAGAATGGCAGGTGGAATTGCATATACACTGAAAATCATGTGCCACAGTTCCAGCGGTGCAGTAGCAGTAAAAAAGACACACAAAGAAACGATTCACTACAGATTCACTACAAATTCCATAAAAATATGAATTTTTTTGTGACATTTTTTCTCAATGGCTAACAGCAATGACATCTACATCATGATTACTGGCAGAATTCATATGAGTTTTTGGGCTCAGTGGTCTGAATAACAGCTGTTCTTTTCACGTACACAGAAAAATAGATCAAGCTGCGTGGGCCGCTATAGAGGAATCTGGTTTGCTACCCTGCAGTTCCCCAGCTGATGTAGACAGTGTCACGGCTTTGTTTCATCCATCCCATAGCTGAACAGAACCTCTCAGTCTCTTCAAAACACATTGTACACCATCAATAGTGGGTTATTTCCTTCATTAGTGTTGTTAACTGAAAGGAAAAAATGTGTATCTGGGTGTATTTAGTCAGTGAGTCTTCCCACTGAACGGTAGGTGAGAGACAGATATTGGTGTCACTATTGATGTTGACACAATGAATACTGGCAGCACGCATGCCAACACTATGATGTCATGAGTCCATCTTACCACTGGATAATATCATCCTTCAGGACCTCTGACGAAAAGAGACAACAGTGTTTTACACCTTATCCTCCAGACTATTCACACATTTACTCAAACATTGACTGTCACCATGCTATGCTATCACCAAACTATAGCATTTTTAAGTGTCAACGAAGCTGAAAAGCTCAAACGCAGCTTGGCAATTGCGTCTGTCGGCAGACAAAAAGCTGAAACACCATTTAAAAAACTACTCCGGTACCATAAACCACACATAGAAGAATACAACACTAGGAGGGATTCCAGATGGTGGTACACTCAAATCCGAAGTAATTCAAACAGATAGGCCCCTGAAAGTTCACATATCTGTTCCATGTGGAAAAGTGATTTAGGAGACCTTTGCCACTGTGAAACCCACTTTGCCACAACAGTACTCCTTCCCAGCCTCCATGACTCCCTGCAGCTCCAGTTAATGCTGACAAACGATGAAATTATGTCTACCATACCGCATATAGCCTCGGGAATTAATCAGCAATCACATATTTACCCCATAATAGTTTCAGCCATCCGCAGAACGAGAGCTGTCATCAGACAGCTTAGCCATAATGGAAGACGTTGTGCAGCTGGAGGCGGAGCCAAATAGCCAGGCGTCTTTTGATTACTAAAACAGAAGAGGTGCAGATGGCCTTATATTCATTGACACATTTCACTAATTTAAATATTCATGATGCCTTACTATTCGTAATCTAGAAATGTGGTTTTACCGGCTCATCCTAAACCCTTTCCATACTGATGTCTCATCCAGCCTCTGGTTGTGTTTTTATTGGCTTTGTTTCATGTCCACTGAGTTGTGACAGCAAAGTGAATTGTGGGCTTTTAATTAGCCTTCAGTTTAATGGCAAACACAGTGGGGAGGGAATCATACAACTCTGCATATGCACAGTGATTTATTAATAAGCATCAAGGCAAAACAGGGTCTTCCATTCTCAGTCCAGGTTTAAATGAAAGTCAGTGGAGTAGAGAATGCTTTATATTTTCTGCTCTGCATGAAGGCTGCTGTTAATAGATAGCTGGTAAACAGCTTTTATGGCATGTTTGGTTAAATGACAACATGATTTGGCAACTCTAAGCTGTTCTTAGTGAGCTATTTTTAGCTGAGCAGGCTCAGTGTCCTCACCCTGAGATTTATTAGTCATTAATGGATGACCCAAACCTCTGGTCTGCATCACACTGAGGTGGAGGATGCCAGGACACCAAAGCTTACCCAGTGGCTCTACATTACTGACGCCCTCATTCTCTCTCTCTCTTCCTTCTCTCCCCGTCTTTCACAAGCTATCTCTGTGTGCCCCCCACGCTTATGTCTGTGCCCCCCACTCATGTCTGTGTCTACCCTCTCCTCTTTTTGTCTTAATCCTTTTATCTCCCGCACATTCTCTTTATCTATTTTGTCTGATGTTGCTCTCTTCACCCTCTCTCTCTCCTTCTGTGTCCATCTTTCTCTTTAGGTCTCTCTCGTGTCACTCAGTTCTAACATCTCTCTCGTGTCCCTCTGTACTTTTCTCTGGCTAAATATGTGTTTGTAATTAACAATTCCTACATCGGAATATACTCTGAAATGACAATGCCTTTAAAGCAGTATCTTAATGTGTGTTAACTGTTATTCAGTGGTAAATTCTGTTGACTTTTTTTGTACAGCACACCTTTATCATACAATGTGTCATGATGCACCTATTGTATGCTTCAAATGAACAATGCCACTTTCAGACGTATAGTCAATTAGGCATCTCTGATTCCCTTTCTCCCCCAGGAAAATCAAGACCAATTACTTCATAGTGTCGCTGGCCTTTGCAGACCTGATGGTGTCGTTACTGGTGATGCCATTTGGTGCCATCGAACTGATCCACCAGAACTGGATTTATGGTGAAACATTCTGCCTTATCCGGACATCTCTAGATGTGCTGCTGACAACAGCCTCCATTTTACACCTATGCTGCATAGCTTTAGACAGGTAAGCAACAGTGCTCGACACCTAGCTTCATAAGATCATTTAGTCAGAGCCCTCCCTGAGTATTGAGATGGTAAATGTAAAAATTGCTGTTTGCTCATATGAAAATATGATTAAAAATGAATATGAGGCAAAAGGACAGACTGTCATCTTGATTGGGATGTTGTTTCAAAAGAAATACAGTATGTTGCATTGATTGTTCGAAGCAAAAAGAGCTGTGAATGTATTGTTCCTTCCTTTGCATTTGTCTTTGGACTGTGTTCTGTGTCAGTAGGCATAATCCAACTTCAGTACTATGGGAGCTGTCTATGAAATAGAAGCGAGTAGTTTTAATGCTAAATGTACATAGGATCTCAATTAGAATCTTTGCACAAAGGTTAAGCATAGCAAAATCAACAGCTTGGAATGTTCTGGGAAAAAAAGAAAGCACATTTCGGCAATGACTACAGTATGTCAGTGAAGGAAAACAAAAGCAGTTGATGAAAACCAGAACTCAGAAAAAAATTATTATAATAATTGTCAATGAAATCACAAAAAATGTCCAGGAAGCCGGGGGGTATTCTGGGATTCAGAATTACAAAGGTTACACTGCAAAATTCAAACCTCTGATCCAAAGGTTACACTGCAAGACTCAAACCTCTCATCCAAAGGTTACACTGCAAGACTCAAACCTCTGATCCAAAGGTTACACTGCAAAATTCAAACCTCTGATCCAAAGGTTACACTGCAAGACTCAAACCTCTCATCCAAAGGTTACACTGCAAGACTCAAACCTCTGATCCAAAGGTTACACTGCAAGACTCAAACCTCTGATCCAAAGGTTACACTGCAAGACTCAAACCTCTGATCCAAAGGTTACACTGCAAGACTCAAACCTCTCATCCAAAGGTTACACTGCAAGACTCAAACCTCTCATCCAAAGGTTACACTGCAAGACTCAAACCTCTCATCCAAAGGTTACACTGCAAGACTCAAACCTCT
>JACXGM010024546.1:0-15694 GCA_016801145.1 Umbra pygmaea
AGTCATCTCTTTTTGGGATTGAGCGGCAGATGCCAATTACACAATGTAAAACTTACAGTTAATTGGTGATTCCATTACCTGTAATATTAAAGTATATTGAAGTATCAGCCAGCAATACATTGTTTACCTGGGGCAGGCGCTACCAACGTAGAGGCTAATCTGAGGTTGGTGCTGGCGAAATAAAAAACAGGCAGGGCTAGAGAGTACAGAGATCGTGTTATTCATGTTGGCACCAACGATGTTAGGATAAAACAGTCAGTTTTCTATCTATGGATTGTCTGTCCTCCAAAAAATCTAAGGTATGCTTTGGTGTTCCTCAAGGTTCTGTTTTCGGAACACTTTTGATCTCACTATATATGTTGCCTCTTGGTTATGTCATGCGGAAACAGAATGTCAATTTTCACTGGCCTGATGACTCCTTCCTGTCTCCGTCCTGTGCCCGCCCTTACTGTACTGGTGTCCACATCACTGCTGCTGGTGACTCCAGCTGTACTTCTACACAGCACGTCCCGTTGTCCCTGCTCAAGACCACTGAATTGTGTTGATGGTCCATAAAGACTGTGGTCACAGCCCACCCATTCCTAATTTTGCACGCCCAATTTTTCCTTTTTTTTTGTAAAAATTTTGAAATATCCAATAAATTTCAATCCACTTCATGATTGTGTCCCACTTGTTGTTGATTCTTCACAAAAAATGTCAGTTTCATATCTTTATGTTTGAAGCCTGAAATGTGGCAAAAGGTCGAAAAGTTCAAGGGGGCCGAATACTTTCGCAAGGCACTGTATTTCTGAATGAAAATCATGGGAATTGTTAGGGGTGCCTAAACTTTTGCATAAAATTGTATATTGTTAATAGTAGCACCTTTATGCACATGATCATTCTATGGCAATAGGTGACCCTAAATCACATAACCTAATGCTGACATCATTTGTTGCATGTTTTTCATTCATTTTCCTATCCAATATGTGGCATTTCCTGTCTGAAATGGTACTTATATTTTGACATATAATTTTATTAATACAGCTCTGGAAGGAATTAAGAGACCACTGCACAAAAATGTGTATCTGGTTTTAATATTGATAGGTAGGTGTTTGGTTAAAATGAATATTTTTGTTAAATTCCATAAACTACTGACAACATTTCCCACAAGTTGTAAATAAACAATATTGTAATTCAGATCATTTATATGCAGAAAATGATAACAGGTTAAAATAATAAAAAAGATGCAGTGTTGTCAGACCTTGAATAACGCAAAAAAAGTCCTAATGTGTTAACCTAGGAAGAGTTCAGAAATCTAAATTTGGTGGAATAATAATAATTGTATAATAATAATAATAATAATAATAATAATAATAATTTGCTTTTATGTGTCTTGGCATGTTCTCCACCAGTCTTTCACATTGATGTTGGGTAAATTCATGCCACTCCTGGCACGAAAATTCAAACAGCTGGCTTTGTTTGATGGTTTGTGACCATCCATTTTCCTTCTGATCACATTCCAGGGGTTTTTAAAGGTTTTCAAAATTTGCAGTGGTCTCTTATTTCTTTCCAGAGCTGTAGAGTGTGCAGTTCATAAGTACTTAGGCTGTGACACAAGTTTTGTGTTTTTTATTCTATATCCCAACACAATAGATTTTAAATTAAGCAATGAATTAGATGTTAACGTGCAGACAGTCAGATTTAATATCTGGGTATTTACAACTATAAACCATGACTTTTCATACACAGCATGTCTTACGATTCATTGTTTGGCCCAGGGCTGTAAAGGGGAACAGCAAGGCAAAAGTGTCCGTCTGCCAGGCTGGCTCCCCAATCTCAAATTGGATAAACTCTCTCTAATGGTAATAACCCTATTAACATGAGTCAATGTCCTTTTTTATGGTATAACATTCCTTACATAATTTGTAATCCCTCCCGCTTCACATGAAAATCCTACCAGTTTTACCGCAAGTTTTGCCGCATCCAACCGTCAAAAGAACTGCCAACAACCTATTGAATGGTGGCCGCAGTTAACTTAACGGATCTTCACTCCACCCATGTGTTATCAGCAGATCAGCCCATTTGTGTATGTTATTGTTTTCATTTTGCAACACATCCCTCCAATGAAGGTTCTGTCTAACCATGATCTAACCAGTGTGCAGGTCTAATCACACACTGACATTATGATTTGCCAGCCACAGCTGGATTTGATTCTATAAATGATCTACTAATGGAAAATGACAAAAGAGATGTTGCAGCGATTCTGCAAATATTTTTATTTATTTGCTGTCATTCTATATATTTTACATTAAAATGCAAGATTGGATGTGTCAGTTCTTGAATGTGTCAATTTGCTTTACACACTGTGTTTATACCATATTTTTGTTCAGTGTATATGATCAAACATTATACGCTACCTTATTAAAGATCTGTTCCGATTGCTAGTAAAATAATTAAATGCATTGCTTTTTTTACTTTTACCGCCTCTTCCAGTGTTATGGTAGGGATGCATATACAGTACTTTTTTTACAGTGCATTATTTTCTTTACAGTCTGGTTCAATGTGAACTTTTTTATTTTACCATGTCATTTTACAATGTCATCAACAAACATGTCATACTTTGATATATTTTAGGAAATGGGTTGCCCCTCCCAGTGGAAACATTTGGAATTGCAACCAACTGTATTGTTTAATTTAGAAAGTAGGATATGCAAACAGCAATCTATTTCGAATCTACTCAAAATGGCTGGTTTTCAATCTGCATGATATTGTGTAATTTGTTTCCCCATGACTTTCATAAGAGGGTGTGTCATGTAAGACTTTTCACTGTATTTGATGGGAATGCATTAATGAGCACTTTCTCTATTTTTGCACACACATGGGGCTTGTGTGGTGGGAGAAATATGTGGTCTGTATTTAACCTTGTCCCAGAGTAGTTGGTGGTCTGTTGATGTCTCTTTAGTAGACCAATACCATGCATGGCAGTTTCCAATATCTATGGTGTAAAAGCCAATTTACCAGGTGCTAGGGTGAGTACATCATGTCTGGTCTAATTCATCCAGTCAGATTGAGTATCCTGTTTGATCTTAGGTATGCTCCATCTAAATTCTCTGGTGTCATGTTAGATCTATTTAGGGACTGATCCACCATGTTTCACGTCTACCTAGCTGATGTTTCCGATTTAGATTCTGCCTGACAACCCCTGCTGTCAATGTGCACAGACCATCTGGTCATCTCTACCCAATGTCCACCTGGTTGATTTGATGCTCTACATTCTGCTTGAAAACTGGCCACAGCACAATCATATTTTCTGTCCTGCTGGGCAATTGGACTTTTTAATATGTTGAGGAATAGTGTGGCATCTTATAATATCCTCCTGGCATATCTGGGCTGTTTCCTTTAAAATTTCCTACCTTAATGAGAGTTAGTTTTCAAACCAGTGTACTTCAACATCATATCATTTTAGGGTGAATATCTACACTTTGTGATGCATATAAAATTGGCAAATACTTCAAAAGAAACAAAAAATAATCATTCTTATTTTCTCATTTGTTGTTTTACAGACTTCCTAATGCATTTAATGTATGGATTTATATGCAGACTTACTGTAATGCTCCTCTGTGATCTCCATGCTCTTATGACCCTTCTGGTAAAACCAGGAGACAGCTGGCGCTGGTGAGGCAATGACATCACACACCACCTCAGCCGTCTCGCCATGACGGAACTCCTGCGGAGACTTCACATCGCGGAATGCCAGCTTCTCTGTTACATAAATCAGGTCAGACAAGGGAAGGGATATCACGTCAAGAGTAGGAAGTGAAATCACTGTTAGTTATTTTTCTGTACTAAGATTAGTCATATTCCATATACCATATGAGCATATTACATTGTTTGCCATTCCAGTAGGTCACTTTATCCTAATTGTATGCTGCTACAGTATATATAAGTGACAAATTGATTAATTGCAAATGAATCACTGAATAAATAAACTGTCTGTTAAACAAGAAATAAGAGACTGTCAGCTTTATATGTTTTAGTCATCTATTTTAGTAATCTATCTTAATACTGGTATAGGCTATGCTACATTGTCTATGTGGATTGCTTAAATTCTAACATGCTCTCTCTGTAAACATGAGGTCGAGTACAGTGCAATAGCATAGAATAAATCCTAGTTTAAACCCTAAATGCTGATTGGTTGAAAGCTTTGTTATTTAAATTCCTATACCACATGAAGTTCAGAAAATAACTTTGTAATCTGTATTTGTGTTTGTAACCAGTTTACAAAAGCATGTTGTGGTATAGGGCAATTTAATTGTAAATAAGGCCACATGCACCCGATCTTGACACAAAGAGTCTCTAGCTAGGGGAGACGTGGCGGGATAGACAATCTGATTTATCTAACCCAAATCCCGGGAAAGGGAGCGTGCCTATTAGTGCTGGGTGGTGTACCGGCTCACACCGAATACCGGTGTGTATTTTTGTTATGATATGAATTTTTTATATACCGCCATAGCGGTGTATTTGAATACATAACGTCTGAGGTGCGACTGAGAGGCGTGGTGAGGTTAAAAAGTAGTGCTCAGGGGCCGGTTGTACCAGCTGGACATATATAGGTCGTAACTGTACATCCGACCTAAAATGCCCTTTACGTCGGACTTTATATTTATACCTGTTACACCAGCCTGGCGTAAGCTCTCAATGATCTATGCCTAGTAGCTAGCAGGCACAGCCAGAGCGCATGGTGCTGATTTATACAAGTTATTTAAAATGTATAGTTTTTCTGACTCTCTGATTGCATTAAGATTTAGGTGTAATTTCTTTGGAGAAAAACTGTTTTGTTCAATCGAAGATTCAGGGCACATTATTTACGTTAGCAGCGAACTACATAGATTATCAATCAAATGCCTGGAAATAGCCAATGTGTTGTTTGTTAAAACGGTACTAACGTTACTTTTATTTCAAAATTAGGCCCTATGTTCCCACAGTTCCCACATTACTAAAATTTGTTTCCAAAATTAGACCCTGCCTTTACGAAAGGAAAATATATGTACCAATAGCAAAGCATTTTAGTAAAACCAGTAAACGAGTCAAAGTTTTCACAATTTACCATTTAACTTATGCATGATGTGTTTGTCTTAGTAAGTTACGTTGTTTTGTTGAATTCTGAATCCATGCAATGATAGCGTGAGGAGTGTGGTGCTTAAAACATTAGCATGCCTTTGAACGGACGACAATTTTCGTTCCCACATTTACAATCTCCAGGTCCTGGACGGCTGGACCCATCCATCTTTACAAAAGACCTGGGGCCTCATTTATAAAACTTTGCGGTGGATTTGCGTCAGAAGTGGCATACGGACGGAATATAGGACGTGCGTATGCAAAGAAATATTCAGATTTATAAAACCATGCGCACGCACGTCCTACGCTGTTTTCCCTTTATAAATCACAATCAACTCTAAATTTGGCGCAGCTTTTGCGGCTGCATGTCACGCCTATAATTGCCCATAAATAGTCAGTGAAACGCCCCGAAATAAATATTCATTGATTGAGAAATCATGGCGAACCAAGAGAGGATAACCAAGAAAAGAAACTTCTCTCAATGTGAAGTAGAAATAATTGTTGGCGAGGTGGAAAAGAGGAGGAAAATATTGTTTGGAGGGCACACTGTGGCAATTACTAATGCCACAAAGGCATTGGAGTGGCAAAAGGTTGCAGATGCTGTGAATGATGCAGCTTCAGAAACTCGGACCGTGGTCGAAATAAAAAAAAGTAATCAGACATCAAAGTCGATGCCAAGAAGCGTCTAGCGCTTCATCGCCAAAGTGTGTCTGCCACGGGTGGGGGAAAGGGGACACTGGAGCTGACCCCTCTTCACTCAAAAAAATGATATGTTGGACTAACGTAACTGTGTTATGTCAACCGGTCTCACATAACTGCATTATGTTGCATTTAAGTAACATTCTTAGGTCGGTAACACCGAAATACATAATATTACTTAAATGCAACATAACCCAGTTATGCGATGCATAACTTCCAAACGCTGGTGCACAGCAGCAGCATTTGGCTCAAATGCCAGGGGATGGGGGTCAGGTCCAACACAGCCATCGGTGTCAGGGGGTACAGGCACGTTTTTACGCTGTGCCACATTGTGTAGCACAGCACATGCAACCACGATTTGGCACACCTTTTCAGGAGTGTACAATAACCTCCCTCCAGTGCAGTCGAGGCAGCGCCATCTGCCCTTAAACAGCCCGATGGTTCGCTCTACTATTGCGCAAGCTTGGCTGTGGCACATGTTGTAGTGCCTTTCCTCTGCACTCTGTGGGTTGAGGAAAGGCGTAAGCAGCCACTGCTTGAGGGGATATCCACTGTCCCCTGGTAAGATAGTGAAGAGATTAAGACACAGTAAAAATGTGCAATATTTCTATTAATCAAACTTACCTAGAACCCAGCCATCACGCACAGCACCAGCCTCAAGTCTGCGCCGAACACTGCTGTGTCTTAAAACGAATGAGTCATGGGTTGAACCAGGCCACCGAGCTACTACATTAGTGAGCAACATGTCTGCATCACAAACTATTTGGACATTGATCGAATGAAAATGCTTTCGATTAATAAAAGCATTTCATTCTCATTTGGTGCCCTTATGGCAACATGAGTGCAGTCAATAGCACCGATTACATTTGTGAAACCGGACATAGCTGCGGATTGTGCATTTTTGTTCGCCTGTTCACCCGCAGTGTAAGGAAACTTTATGTAATCATGCGACAAACCAATTACACCTATTAACACGTCTTGCATAATCCGGCAAAGGGTTGGCTGAGAAATCCCAGACTTGTCAGCCAATTTCCTTTGGAAAGTGCCAGTCACCAGTAACGCTGGGCCCAATGCAGCACAGAGGTCCAACAGGACGCCCCGAGGAAATCAGAACCGGCTCATAAGCCACTCGTCCTCGTTTGCCAGCAAGTCTTCTTGCGGTCTGAAAATGCATTCCCTCTGAATCCTCCCATTTGCCACATCTTCTAACAGCGCAAGATCAGCCATTGCACATCATTACGCATTGGGTTGGCATCATGGCTTTTTATGACCATGCAGGTGATTGTATCTAATCAGCTACAGATGTCGGTAGTCATGTAATTGTAAATGGGATAATGCGCAAATGGAATTAATTACAGCTTTCAAAATGGTTAAGACATGCGTCACGATGGAACAATTGATTGATGGAAATGAAACGGACGAATGGCATATACATGAACACCATGATTCCGTAGCTGATGACATTTATGAACACAACTTTCCCCAGTGGACAATGAAGACATCTATCTAATCTAATGTATGTCTGCTCCGCCAGACGGACGCATCGACAAGGATATTTGTTTACCGTATTATTTATGAGGATGAATTACATAACATGCTAAAAGTATTACAGAACATGTTTGAGTGTTCTTTTTGCAAATATGTCTTCATTTGCATTTAAGTTGCCTACAATCTTGTTTTCTTTCTTTTGTATTCCACCACAGGCTGTTAATTGTAAGACTGGGTTTTGTGAAATGTTAAAATTATTAATGAGAGGCAGTATTTCGATTTCGTTTAGATACACAACGGTCTGCAGTTTCAGACAGCTTCACGTGTTTCACACATCTGCCGGCGGTGTCTCCATTTCTCATTTCACCCGTTTTTGTGCGTACGCATGGGTCAGAGTTTCCTTGAAGGACCGCACATTTTCCCGTCAAGTTTGCTTTTTATAAATCCCAATTATTGCGTAGAGAGATGTGTACGTCTTCTTTTGTGCGTACGCCAGCTTTATAAATGAGGCCCCTGGGCCTGCCTGCCTGCTCCAGCGACTTGAAGTTACTGAAAACTTTGTGTGTGTTTGCATTAACACCAGGGTTCGAATTATGATTTCATCTTTGTGGGGGGTCTCAATAAATAGCCTAACATTGGACTTCATTTGAGTTCAACATTTATTAATACAGGAGTAGAGAAACAACAATAATTACAATCCACCTTATATCACCCTGTTGCTATACTGATGGTATGATTTTGTTTTCCTCGTGGCAAAGAATGGGCTCTTCTAAGTGGTTTGGTATCTTTTGGTATTTAAATAACATGACTTTACAACAAGCAGCAACCGATGTAAACATGATCAAAAACACACCCATCGCGATATGCGCTCAGCAGTAGCATAAACCTAATGCGTTCTTTTGGAAAACATGTTTCTTTTAGCCTGTTTATTAACATAAATTTTGTGACACAGTGCCTTGCGAAAGTATTCGGCCCCCTTGAACTTTTAGACCTTTTGCCACATTTCAGGCTTCAAACATAAAGATATGAAACTGACATTTTTTGTGAAGAATCAACAACAAGTTGGACACAATCATGAAGTGGAACGAAATTTATTGGATATTTCAAACTTTTTTAATAAATAAAAAACTGATTACAGCTGTAAGTCGCTTGGGGTATGTCTCTATCAGTTTTGCACATCGAGTGACTGAAATTTTTGCCCATTCTCCTTGCAAAACAGCTTGAGCTCAGTGAGGTTGGATGGAGAGCGTTTGTGAACAACAGTTTTCAGTTCTTTCCACAGATGGATTCAGGTCTGGACTTTGACTTGGCCAATCTAACACCTGGATATGTTTATTTGTGAACGATTCCATTGTAGATTTTGCTTTGTTTTGGATCATTGTCTTGTTGGAAGACAAATCTCCGTCCCAGTCTCAGGTCTTTTGCAGACTCCATCAGGTTTTCTTCCAGAATGGTCCGGTATTTGGCTCCATCCATCTTCCCAATTTTAGCCATCTTCCCTGTCCCTGCTGAAGAAAAGCAGGCCCAAACCATGATGGTGCCACCACCATGTTTGACAGTGGGGATGGTGTGTTCAGGTTGATGAGCTGTGTTGCTTTTACGCCAAACATAACCTTTTGCATTGTTGCCAAAATGTTTTTGGTTTCATCTGACCAGAGCACCTTCTTCCACATGTTTGGTGTGTCTCCCAGGTAGCTTGTGGCAAACTTTAAACAATACTTTTTATGGATATCTTTCAGAAATGGCTTTCTTCTTGCCACTCTTCCATAAAGGCCAGATTTGTGCAGTATACGACTGATTGTTGTCCTATGAACAGACTCGCCCACCTCAGCTGTAAATCACTGCAGTTCATCCAGAGTGATCATGGGCCTCTTGGCTGCATCTCTGATCAGTCTTATCCTTGTATGAGCTGAAAGTTTAGAGGGACGGCCGGGTCTTGGAAGATTTGCACTGTTCTGATACTCCTTCCATTTCAATATTATCGCTTGCACAGTGCTCCTTGGGATGTTTAAAGCTTGGGAAATCTTTCTGTTTCCAAATCCGGCTTTGAACTTCTTCACAACAGTATCTCGGACCTGCCTGGTGTGTTCCTTGTTCTTCATGATGCTCTCTGTGCTTTCAACGGACCTCTGAGACTATCACAGAGCAGGTGCATTTATATGGAGACTTGATTACACACAGGTGGATTCTATTTATCATCATTAGTCATTTAGGTCAACATTGGATCATTCAAAGATCCTCACTGATCTTCTGGATAGAGTTTGCTGCACTGAAAGTAAAGGGGCTGAATAATTTTGCTCGCCCAATTTGTAGGTTTTTATTTGTTAAAAAAGTTTGAAATATCCAATAAATTTTTGTTCCACTTCATGTTTGTGTCCCACTTGTTGTTGCTTCTTCACAAAAAATTACAGTTTTATATCTTTATGTTTGAAGCCTGAAATGTGGCAAAAGGTCGAAATGTTCAAGGGGGCCGAATACCTTCGCAAGGCCTTGTATATATTAAAGGAAAAAGTGATTTTTTTGTGATCTAAATAATAGTGCTGATGATTTTTAGAGACCCCCACAGGTATATGATTTTACTGCTTTCATGTGAGCTCCCAAGTAATTTGAACATTGACTAGCACTTAAAATCATGTAGTTGTAAATATGGGTGCTGGAAGTTGGGCAACAGCCAACATGTTGACGTCCCGCCGGCCCTTGACCAGTCACTATGCTCGTAAGGATCCAGTCCTTTAATTCCTTTTTTTTTCGTCATCTCTCTTCTTTGCATTAGGATTTAGTTTTAGGCGATATGGTCCGAAAATGTTAGTTTTAGCCCGCTACATTTTGTAGGATTCGGTTTTTCACGCTAAGTTTTCGTCAATATGGTCTGGCCAAACCTACCCCTAATTCTTTGCGTTTTGATGACATTGCCGCCCACTAGGTCACATGTCTTAGCAATCTCTATATATTTGTAACGGGTCCCAGAGTGGGATTTCCGTTCCACATACGAACTGAGATCTTGGACTCTATATGTTTATAGGTTTTCTGTATTATGTGGTTTTGTGTTATGGTCAGTACATATAAGTACTGTTGATTACATTGTTTTGTATAGATGGGGTAATCAGGGAATATGTTATGGATAAGTGTGCGCCACTCCCTGCTCCACTGTTGCATGATTCGGGTTGATTGTTAGACCGGTGTAATTAGTAAACGCTTTCAGCCGGTCTCCTTTCAACCCTATTTAGTGCCCGGTGGAGGAGAGAGTGGCGCAAATCATTATTACAGTGTCACTGGTGGATATCTGTTTCCTGCGTATTAGTTGCAGCATTTTCAGTTGTAGCAGAGCCCGTCTACGAAGAGCCTGTCCACTCCCTATTAAACCCCATTGTAGCGAATTTGGTTGCAGTTTCACCAGAGTACCACTGGGAGTGATCGCGGGCAAGTGCAAAATGAATGGGAGTCTATGGAGCTAAACGGCTAAATTTGCCTCTTTGGCCTGAATGTCTTCGAGAAATCACAGATTTTATTGTAATTTTTGCAAGTTCAACAAGGATTATAGGTCGAAAATTG
This sequence comes from Umbra pygmaea, assembly GCA_016801145.1. Lineage (NCBI taxonomy): Eukaryota > Metazoa > Chordata > Actinopteri > Esociformes > Umbridae > Umbra > Umbra pygmaea. The sequence goes on from JACXGM010024546.1 coordinate 10,837, forward strand.
AAAGAACAAGTACTTATGTCCTTTCGATTTCTTACAGGTTGAGTCATGGTTGCCCATAATTTGCTAGCATTCTGCTAATGAATGCTGATTGGTCAGTGGACTGATTACGACCAGAGATCCCGATTGATGGCAACCAGCCCATCTACCGGCCTTCTCTGAGATTGTTGAGGTGGACTTTTTCGCCCAAGTTCATTTTTAGTCCTCAGCAACTGTTATTTTGGTTGCTGGCACTTCTATTTGCCTATCGTTTTGTATGTACTGTGAAATTTATATTGGGAAATAAATTGAATTTGAGTACTTGTGTGTTATTCATGTGTTCAGGAATACAGGATACATGGTACAGTATTGCCACCTTAAAAAAACAGCTCAATAGTGATAAATATCAAAAAGTTAGAAAAGAAAATGCCATTTAGATGTGCAATGATCAATTGATCAAATAGTGGTAAAGGATTGTCCTATTTCTCATTTCCCAATGACGATGTACGTTACAACATTATATGTATAACAAAAATGTGACATATGTGCTCTTGTGTTAATTGCCAAAAGCCTATCTGAATATACGCGGTTCACATCGGAGGGAAAGTTGGATAAATCATGTCAAATCGGCTAATGTTCAACACAGTCAATTTGCGTGGGCTACCACAGATCGCAATGTTACGTGTTGGGAGGGGGGACTCATCCGTTGTGAATATTTCGGCGTGGTCTTTTTAAACATTGGCAAACCAAAACTCTTTTCTAGGACGTGTATTGACAGGGGGAAGCCAGAGCCTGTTTACTTATTAGACAGGGGCTGTTTCTCTAAACCGATAATGCAAAGAACGAACTTCTGTACTTGGGGAGAACCCTCTTGCTAGTTGTTCTTGGAAGAATGAACTCACAAGGTGACGAGCACACAAAACGCTGCTGACAGTTTCAGACGATGTGATCTTGCTGGTATTGCGATATAATACCCCCGCACAGACGCTGTCTGCAGTACCCAAACATAACGACAATTATTGACGATAACAGACAGGCTTTTTCAGAACGGCAATTGTTATTTTATCGTTTGTCTCTTACTATGTACGTACATTATCTTAAAGTTGACATAAATCACCACTTAACTTTAAAAATAGTGGCAAACAAATGTGATCAAGTAGATAGAAATGTTAATGTATAAAACAGGGTTGGCTCTGTAGCTAACTTACAACCGCAGGCGCTTATGCTTATGGAGATTTTCACTTCCGAAAACGTTTGAGCACATTTTCGATTCGCCATAGATTTTCGTTAAAATGCCAATATTTGAAATCTACACAATTGATTTCTCACATCAAATGTTCTCAAAAGTGAATTTAGTGTTTAAATAGCGTACAAAATTGTATAAAAACGACTTTTCTTTTGGGGAAGCCTAACCGATTAAAAAAAGAGGTAAGCTTGCCGTAAAGCAGTATCTCTGGCCGTACGATGTGTATGACGTCAACAACAATTTTAAAATGTTTTTTTAGAAGTAAAAAGTGACTTTAAAAAAATCGAAAAGCCAGCAGTGTGTATATTCTTGGCCTCCCCTTTCAAATGCAACATTCAAATTACTAGACAAAATATTATACTTCGAGAAAAGTGGATTTTGAGGGGTATAGCTCCATAGACCTCCATTCATTCTGCACTCACATGTGACTGCCCCCATATGGAACCAGAGTAGAACTGCAACCAGTTCAGAAGCTGGAAGTTTTCAGAGAGTGGCACGTCTTTCCTTATTAGACATTCTTTGGTTGTAGCCTTTCCAGGAGCCATGTTCGAGAATGTTGTAAGACGTGAGTTCGTTTAGTGTTATGTAGGTGCACCACACTAATCTGTGTACCCTGCAACCAGGTAGTAAAAGTTGTGAGAATTGAGTCTGTTTAGTCAGTGGTTATGTGCACCACACTAATTCGTGTACCCTGCAATATATTTTGTGTGAGCTCTGGATAAAGGACGGTTGTCAATAAACATGCAACTACGAAGCCAGTCTATCTGCCTGTGTCCTCCTCTCCTTTCAACCAACACACCCTTGACTTAATTGAAATATATTGTAGCATTTTGTAATATATTCTTTTTCCATTACATTTTCCAATATATTATATATTGGAAATACATGGAATAATATATTGATGATACATATATTATACAATATATTATATATGTATGTAATATATTGCAATATATTGCAAAATATACAAATTATTGCCGCTTTCAATATATTGCAATATATTGAACAGGAATAAATAATATCTGTGTTTATACAGGTCCTTCTCAAGAAATTAGCATATTGTGATAAAGTTCATTATTTTCCATAATGTAAGGATAAAAATTAAACTTTCATATATTTTTGATTCATTGCACACCAACTGAAATATTTCAGGTCATTTATTGTTTTAATACTGATGATTTTGGCATACCGCTCATGAAAACCCAAAATTCCTATCTCAAAGAATTAGTATATTTCATCTGACCAATAAAAGAAGTGTTTGTAATACAAAGAAAAAGTCAACCTTCAAATAATTATGTTCAGTTATGCACTCAATACTTGGTCAGGAATCCTTTTGCGGAAATGACTGCTTTAATGCGGAGTGGCATGGAGGCAATCAGCCTGTGGCACTGCTGAGGTGTGAGGCCCAGGATGCTTCGATAGCGGCCTTAAACTCATCCAGAGTGTTGGGTCTTGCGTCTCTCAACTTCCTCTTCACAATATCCTACAGATTCTCGATGGGGTTCAGGTCAGGAGAGTTGGCAGGCCAATTGAGCACAGTAATACCATGGTCAGTAAACCATTTACCAGTGTGAGCAGGTGCCAGGTCGTGCTGAAAAATGAAATCTTCATCTCCATGAAGCTTTTCAGCAGATGGAAGCATGAAATGCTCCAAAATCTCCTGATAGCTAGCTGCATTGACCCTGCCCTTGATAAAACACAGTCGACCAACACCAGCAGCTGACATGGCACCCCAGACCATCACTGACTGTGGGTTCTTGACACTGGATTTCAGGCATTTTTTGGCATTTCCTTCTCCCCAGTCTTCCTCCAGACTCTGGCACCTTGATTTCTGAATGACATGCAAAATTTGTTGTTGTTTTGTTGTGCTGCTTCTCTGTAGCCCAGGTCAGGCGCTTCTGCCGCTTTTTCTGGTTCAAAGTGGCTTGACCTGGGGAATGCGGCACCTGTAGCCCATTTCCTGCACACGCCTGTGCACGGTGGCTCTGGATGTTTGTACTCCAGACTCAGTCCACTGCTTCCGCAGGTCGTCCAAGGTCTGGGATCGGTCCTTCTTGTCTTGTCAATTGTGCGTTTGCATACCTCAAGCAACTCTGTTTGTGGCGTGTGTGCAGAAAAGGCTTCTTTCACATCGCATCCCGTACAGCTTTTCCTTATGCAAAGTGCGCTGAATTGTCTAAGGATGCACAGTGACACCATCTTAAGCAACATAATGTGGCAGTAGGTCTTTGGAGGTGGTCTGTGGGCTGTTTTGGACTGTTCTTACCATCCTTTGCCTTTGTCTCTCTTATATTTTAATTGGCCTGCCACTTCTGGCCTTAACAAGAACTGTGCCTGTGGTCTTCCATCTCCTCACTATGTTCCTAACAGTGGACACTGACAGCTTAAATCTCTGCGATAGCTTTTTGTAGCCTTCCCCTAAACCATAATGTTGAACAATCTTTGTTTTCAGGTCATTTGAGAGTTGTTTTGAGGCCCCCATGTTGCCACTCTTCAGAGGAGATTCAAAAAGAACAACAACTTGCAATTGGCCACCTTAAATACCTTTTCTCATGATTGGATGCAATTGTCTATGGAGTTCAAGGCTTAATGAGCTCACCAAAACAATTGTGTGTTCCAAATAAATCAGTGCTAGTTAGTTACAGGTATTCAAATCAACAAAATTACAAGGGTGCCCAATTATATGCACCTGTCTAATTACATTTTGATGCATATTCACATTTTCTGTTCATCCAATAAACCTAATTTTACTGCTGAAATATTACTGAAATATTACTGTAGATCAAAATGAAATTGCTGATTCAAACACCCAATTATTTATGAATGAAAATCGTGGAAATTGTCAGGGGTGCCTAGACTTTTGCATACGACTGTATGTTTTCAATATATTGTGGAATATATTGTAAATATATGCAAAAGTATGTGAAAATATATGTGAGATATATGTAGAGATATGTTTTCAGTATATTGTGGAATATTTTGTAAATATATGTGTAACGTTTACCTGTCCATGTGCATTTTAGTTTCTGTGTAGTCTAGTCTTTGTATTCCTTGGTTATGTTTATTCCATGTCAGGTTTTGGTTTCTCCTTTGAGTTCTATGCCCATGTTTGGTTCTTCCTGTTTTCAGTTTTTCCCGCTCTTTCAGGTCACATGTTTTCAGTACCCAATCACGTTTGTCTATTCCCTCCACAGATGTTAGCCCTTCTAATTAGTCTCCTATTTAAGTTTCTGTCTGGTTCTGGTTTAGTTGCTGGTCATCACTTTGTGTTACGTCTCCCGTATATATATATATATATATATATATATATATATATATATATATATATATATATATATATATATATATATATATATATGTATATATATATGTACATATATATACATATATGTATATATATGTATATATGTATATATCAGTGGAGGCTCGTCCATTGAGGCAGGGGAGGTTGTTCCTCCTCATTTTTTTGAGAGGCAAAAGGGAGTTCAAGTATATAAAAAATAGTAATTGGTTCAACTAAACTCTTAATAAATCTCTGTATAACTTATAATTCATTTATTATTTTGAAATAAATAATTTAAATGATGATTAAAATGTTTAAACAGTGACATCTGCAGGCAGATTGGTGAGTTGTTT
>JACXGM010024547.1:0-15647 GCA_016801145.1 Umbra pygmaea
ATTGAATGTGTACCATCCTCAGTGATACATTGAATGTGTACCATCCTCAGTGATACATTGAATGTGTACCATCCTCAGTGATACATTGAATGTGGACGATCCTCAGTGATACTTTGAATCTGTATGATCCTCATGGATACATTGAAAGTGTATGGCTCTCTGGAGTATATTTCCCAGTGAGGCCCAGTGTCATTATGCGTTCCACGTTTGTTCCTGCCCCCCCCACGTTGCTCAGGGAAAGAGAGGCTGAGCTCCCCCTGTTCTCTTTGTGTGTTCCTCTTCCTCCGGAGGTATGGCTTTCACTCTTCTTTTGTCCCAATTTCTGTTTTGGGCCAGGCCCTGGACGGCTTCTTCTTTGTGGTGAACCGCGAGGGCCGGATCGTGTTTGTCTCTGAGAATGTGACAGGTTACCTAGGCTACGGGCAGGAGGAGCTGATGTCGTCCAGCGTGTACAGTATCCTCCATGTGGGAGATCACAACGAGTTCGTCCGCAACCTGCTGCCCAAGAGCCTCGGTGAGGAGCACAGGAGAGGAGGCCCAGAGCAGGGACTTTAGAGCCGCTGTTCACCTTGTCATACCTGCCTCTGTCTCTGTGTTACCTGTCTGCCTCTGTGTTACCTGTCTGCCTCTGTGTTACCTGTCTGCCTCTGTGTTACCTGTCTGCCTCTGTGTTACCTGTCTGCCTCTGTGTTACCTGTCTGCCTCTGTGTTACCTGTCTGCCTCTGTGTTACCTGTCTGCCTCTGTGTTACCTGTCTGCCTCTGTGTGACCTGTCTGTCTCTGTATTACCTGTCTGTGTCTGTGTGTACTTGTCGTTCTCTCTTGTCCATATGTCCATTGTATATTGTGAGTGGTGTGTGCCCCTTCAAAATACTGTCTAACCATCAGTGATAATGTTTGTGTAGTGAACGGCGTGCCGTGGCCCCAGGAGCAGGCCCGTAGAAACAGTCACACGTTTACCTGTCGGATGCTGAAGAGGCCTCCTGACGAGGTGGACTCTGAAAACCAGGAGGCGCGACAGCAGTATGACATCATGCAATGTTTCACTGTGGCACAGCCCAAAGCCATGCAGGACGAGGGAGACGGTGAGTAGATAAACATGAACTACTTACTGTACTAATACACACATATTGTACTGATACACACATATTGTACTAATACACACATACTGTACTGATACACACATAATGTACTAATACATACATATTGTACTAATACACACATATTGTACTAATACACACATATTGTACTAATACACACATACTGTACTGATACACACATACTGTACTGATACACACATACTGTACTAATACACACACATTGTACTAATACACACATATTATACTAATACATATGTACCAAATACACATAGACATGCACTAAATACTGTACTAATACACACAAACTTTACTAATACACACATTTATACTAATACACACATACTGAATACACATAGACATGCACTACATACTGTACTAATACACACATACTGTACTAATACACACACGTTATACTAATACACACATACTGAATACACATAGACATGTACTGCATACTGTACTAATATACACATACTGTACTAATACACACATGTTATACTAATACACACACACTTTACTAATACACACATACTTTACTAATACACACATATTATACTAATACACATACTGAATACACATAGACATGCACTACATACTGTACTAATACACACATATTATACTAATACACACATACTGAATACACAGACATGCACAACATACTTTACTAATACACACATACAGTACTAATACACACATTATACTAATACACACATACTGAATACACATAGACATACACTACATACTGTACTAATACACACATATTATACTAATACACACATACTGAATACACAGACATGCACTACATACTTTACTAATACACACATACTGTACTAGTACACACATATTATACTAATACACACATATTACTGAATACACATAGACATGCACTAAATATTGTATGAATACACACATACTGTGCTTATACACACATACTGTGCTAATACACACATACTGTACTAATACACACATACTGTACTAATATATATGTACCGAATACACAGACATGCACTACATACTGTACTAATACACATATACTGTACTAATACACACACATTATACTAATACACACATATTATACTAATACACACATACTGTACTAATACACACATACTGTGCTAATACACACATACTGTACTAGTATACACATTATACTAATACACACATACTGTACTAGTACACACATATTATACTAATACACACATAGTGAATACACATAGACATGCACTACATACTGTACTAATACACACACTATACTAATACACATACTGAATATTCATAGACATGCACTACATACTGTACTAATACACACATACTGTACTAATACACACATACTTTACTAATACACACATACTGTACTAATACACACATACTATACTAATACACATACTGAATAAACGCAGACATGCACTACATACTGTACTAATACACACATACTGTACTAGTACACACATAATATACTAATACACACATACTGAATACAGATAGACATGCACTACATACTGTACTAATACACACATACTGTACTAATACACACATATTATACTAATACACACATATTAAACTAATACACACATATTATACTAATACACACATACTGTACTAATACACACATATTATACTAATACACATACTGAATACACATAGACATGCACTACATACTGTACTAATACACACATACTAATACACACATACTGAATACACATAGACATGCACTACATACTGTACTAATACACACATACTGCACTAATACACACATACTGTACTAATACACACATATTATACTAATACACACATATTATACTAATACACACATATTATACTAAAACACACATACTGTACTAATACACACATATTACACTAATACACATACTTAGCACACATAGACATGCACTACATACAGTACTAATACACACATATTATACTAATACACATATACTGAATACACATAGACATACACTACATACTGTACTAATACACACATATTATACTAATACACACATACTGAATACACAGACATGCACAACATACTTTACTAATACACACATACAGTACTAATACACACATATTATACTAATACACACATACTGAATACACATAGACATACACTACATACTGTACTAATACACACATTATACTAATACACACATACTGAATACACAGACATGCACTACATACTTTACTAATACACACATACTGTACTAGTACACACATATTATACTAATACACACATACTGAATACACATAGACATGCACTAAATATTGTATGAATACACACATACTGTGCTAATACACACATACTGTGCTAATACACACATACTGTACTAATACACACATACTGTACTAATATATATGTACCGAATACACAGACATGCACTACATACTGTACTAATACACATATACTCTACTTATACACACATACTGTACTAATACACAAATTCTATACTAATACACACATACTGAATACACATAGACATGCACTACATACTGTACTGATACACACATACTGTACTAATACACACATACTGTACAAATTCACATATACTGTGCTAATACACACATTCTGTGCTAATACACACATACTGTACTAATACACACATACTGTACTAATTCTCATATACTGTGCTAATACACACATACTGTGCTAATACACACAAACTTTGCTAATACACACATACTGTACTAATACACATATATTATACTAATACACATACTGAATACACATAGACATTCCGAAATTTCCCCTATCGGCGATTAATAAAGTCTTATCTTATACACATAGACATGCACTACATACTGTACTAGTACACACATACTGTACTAATACACACATACTGTACTAATACATATGTACCAAATACACAGACACGTACTACATACTGTACTAATACACACATACTGTACTAATACATATATACCAAATACACATACTACCCACTACATACTGTACTAATTAGAGGTCGTACCAATTATGATTTTCCAAGGCAGATACTGATTAATGATTATTGGAAGACAAAAAAAGCTGATACTGTTTAATTGACCAATTAGTATGAATTTTTTTGGGGGGGGAATAATGACATGCTCAAATTTGTCACAAATAAAACACTTGTATTTTCCTTGTTCCACTTGAGTGTAATAGTCCAACACTTGGTAATAGTCTCTTCTCTGCCATCTGAAATGGATGAAACTGTCCAAATAATGACAGTAAATATATATACAGTAGAAACAAAAAGCCCTGATGTAACAAGAATACTAAGGAGGTTAGGAGGAGAACAACCTCAGATGTTTGACTGATAAAACTACAGTTTATAGTTCAGGTTATGGACAGGGTGAGAGCTGAATATACGCTACCTTTGGTTGTTATTTTAATTTGGTTTTTGAAAGTCATATTTAGGCTATTTATACAATAATCATATTTTAATAATAGGCATAGTACGATTTGTATTTGATACAACTTCGCCTATTAAATCTGTTTTGTAAAACAAACTTTTGGGTTTTGGCTAAAAAAAACATTCAACAGTCTGTGCATTTTGATAGTTGTCCTTTTATTAACCAATCGGATTTGGTGCTGCACAATGGAAGTAAAGGCACAGATATCTGACGTACTTTCCAGAAGCACTTGATAAATATATCTGTCTTCAAAATCAATACACAAATATGAGAATTACTATAAATATAACCAAAGCAGTAACTGAGAAACATGGGATTTCATCTTTAACTACAGAATTGTTCTCTTGCGCGAGGAGTCGTAATGTAGCCTAATGTTCTTCTCACTTTTCGCCAACGTCTGACACAACATCAGAAATACTTTGAAAACCATGTATGAGAACACTAGCGATTGTTTTGAATAGGCATCATGTTTTGACAAGTTATATGTGCGCAATGACTGTGCATTGTCGAATGGACATATAACCAGCAGTCGTTTGATGCCAGTACCCGATTTTGATGTACTACTGTGGGCTGATCTGATGATTTTTCCCTGAAAGCCTTGAGGAAAACAGAACGGATAAAAGTTGGAAACAGTTCTGACGGAACGAAAGCAGTGAACCTCTACCCACTATTCTAGACTAATATCAACCATGCGAAGCTAACAAGTGATTATGTGCGACCGATTTTAATTTATCCCCTTTCATGATATCTACAAATTTACCAGTCACAACTTCCTCCAGACTTGAGATGCTGCAGCTTGGGACAGGTGGACTGTAGCTCACGACAGATGGGCTGGCTGCACGCAGTTTACACTTGATTTGCAATCTAATTGTAACACTAGAGGATGTGGTTTCTCCCAAAAAAATATTGGCCATGATCAACGAGCAAAAAAAAAGATAAATTATTATTTTGAACTCATAATGGGCCATAATTAATCGGTCAGGCCAACCTCTAATGAACACCTACTGTACTAATACACACATTTTATATGTACTGAATACACATAGACATGCACAACATACTGTACTAATACACACATACTATAAGGTTAATACGCTAACGTTTCCACTGGTGGCACTTGCGCTAGTTACTGACACAAAAACATGATTTAGTTACACAATCGCGACATAACTTTTTTCCTCCTCTTCCCAGTACTGTCCCAAACTTAACTTCAGCTATCCCAAAATATAAATGCTATTTTTGTAATGTTTTAATATGCCAACATTACTCTAGATTATTTGCACTACTTGATTTGTGTAATCCATAAGCAGTTCCACATGGGGGCTCGTCCGGGATGTAATACCCCGCTGCTCGTACACCTCGGTGGTTGGTGATTTTAGTGTGTTGTTATGGAGTGAGTGGGAACAGCTAGTAGTAGTTTTTGTGTTCATGTTAAGTTTCTGTCTTTGGCACTCAGTGTGGAAAGTGTTGTAGTGTGTAGGTGTTGTGGTGTCAGGATGGCGTCTTTGGCTGTAGATCTAGTCATGGAGGACCCCTCAGTTGTAACACTATTAAAACTGTGAAAGGCAGACTTAGTAGCGGTTGCCGCCCACTACGGTAAAATTATAAGGAAACAAACACTCAAGGCTGAGCTGATTGTCGTTATGAAGGATAATTTATTGAGAGAGGATGTTTTAACCTCCAAGGATGAGGATAAGGAAGAGGTTGAGGAAGGTGGGAGTAGGGATGAGGTGTTGACAGACCTCTCGCCTGCACGGTCGAATGACGGTGTGGGGGTGAAGTCTCTGGCACCATTGACTCTTCCCAAATTTGACCCTTCCCCTCCTGTATCTGCTGGGTCTAATGATGCAGCTCGGCTCAGGCTTTGTATGGGCCGCCTTGAAGTGGACCTAAAGGACAGAGCAGAAAGGCGAAGATTTTAGTTTGAATTGGAGGTCAAGAGAATGGAAATACAGGCAGACAGAAAGGCACGTATTAGGCAGATGGAGCTTGAGGCCAGGGTGTCTCCTAAATTACCCAGTAATGAAGGCCATTTTGATGTAGGTAGGAATATTGCGATACTACAAAACAGTAATTGTTGCAAATACTCATGTGAACAGGATGAATAATCCACAGGTGGCTAGATCAGCTCGCAATTCCGCTGGTCCTCCTTCTGCTCCTGGTAGGGATGAGAGAGAATGTTTTTATTGCCACCGAAAAGGCCACTTAATTGCAGTATGCCCTACTCTAATGAGCAAGCCTCAAGTCTCCACATAATCAAGGTTTTGTTTGCTCTGAGGAGCCTGGTAGTGAGTATAGCCCATTTATTTTGAATGGTTGGCTTTCCCTGAGTGAGGGAGACACCAACCCACAGCCAATACAGGTGCTACGCGACACAGGAGCAGAACAGGCTGTTATTTTATCTGACGTGCTGCCCTGGTCTTCTGAGTCCTATGATGGATCACAATTATTATTAAAAGGAGTTCACAAGAGAAAGATATTGTTTGTAAAAAATGGTAAGTACTTAAAATAAATTAAGGAGTATCAATGGCATAAAAAAAACGTACTGTATAGAAGCCACACCTAGCTAAACACTCATTGCCTACCTTCAGAATAAAATATAGTTTGCTTAAACAATTAATTGGTATCCTTTATCTAAATTTGATTGTTTTGCAGTGGATAGTTAGTCCACAATTATTATTACATCATGCTGCCTGAACTATAGCAGCTGTCAGTAAAGAATCAATTGTTACTGAAGTTCCCTGAAAATTCCCTTTAATAAAACCCCCACACACCGCACACATTCCACTAGCTTGAATGGCGCAACAAACTTGACAACGAAGTGCTGTGAGCTGTTATCAATCCCAAGATTCCACAGCCACTAACGCAAAAATCTCATGCGCTAAAACAATTTTGCATGTTTGTACTAGTATGTATTAATCTCAGGTAAAGAACATAATTTCTCTAGAATAGGCTACTGTGTAGTAGTAGCCAGCCTAAAGACATTTGAAATGCAACAGCAACTCTGTACTCTGTATTATTTCCATTCTATTAACAATATGCCTATTTGACCAACATTGGGATGGTTTTCTGAGATTAAACATTTACTAACCTCAATAATTCTCGTCCAACTTTGAAGTCTTTAGTCAGATCATGTGTGGGACGATTACACTCACCAACTATACTTCCGTGATTGAACTTGTAGGTGCCCGATCTGCACACAAGATGTCGCTGGAGAGCCCATGACAAGGTAGATAATCTGTCCCATTTCCTGGTCAGCTCTATGCCAATGTGGTGGTACAGGTCTTCTGATTGGCTGTCTTTGAATAGGAGAGCAGCATAATGGTCTGGATGCCCCCGGTGGATTTTTGTAGTCATTGCTTCCTTGTCTTGTGTCAAAAGAGGATTTGCATACCAGCTCAACTGCACTGAATATACAACAAATGTAGTTTGATTTGTTCAGTCAAAAAATAGATGAGAACGCATAAAGTGTCTGGCTACCCTATATTGTACATTAAAATAGTAACAATATCTCAAAAAGTAAAACCAGCTTTTGTACATGTAAACTCACAATAAAATTGGAAAACCCTGCAGACACATTCACATTACAAAGCCATCGCCTCCCCCACCTAGGACAGTCAGATTTCCTTTTAGTGAATTCCTACCCCGTAAATACACCCCCAAAGGTAACAAACCCTTGAAGTGTAGCAAAAGGGGGTGGAAAAGTACCGTCATAGTGTCGTCAACATGTTCAAAAATTTTGGTTAGTCACCAAAGCAGGGGTTGGCAAAGTTTTTTGCTTGAGACTTGATTTTTTAAACAAATTGAAGGGCCGCATACTATAGCTATGCGTGAAAAAATAGGAAATGTTATTTCATTAAATTACCCCTCCCCACACACACACACACACGTGTGTAGCTTAAGGAAAATAAATGTTTAGTTTTCTAAAACCATTTCCTTGTTTGAATTCTCAAAATGTAATCACTGCTGTTTGTTTCAAGATAATTTACAGTGCATCCGGAAAGCATTCACAGCCCCTCAATTTTTCCACATTTTGTTATATTTACACCCTTATTCCGAAATAGATTAAATTCATTATTTCCCTTAACATTCTACAAACAATACTCAGTGGGTAGGGAGTCAGACTTGTAGTCAGAAGGTTGCCAGTTCGATTCCCGACTGAGCCAAATGTTGTTGTGTCCTTGGGCAAGACACTTTACCCTAATTGCTCCCAGGTCGTTGCTGTAAATAAGAAATTGTTCTTAGTAAACTTACCTGGTTAAATAAAGGTTAAATAAAAAAAATAATGACAATGTGAAATAAATGTGTTTGAAATCTTAGCAAATTTAAGAAAAAAGAAGGGAGGTGACCAAACACCCGATGGTCACTCTGACAGAGCGCCAGTGTTTCTCTGTGGAAAGAAGAAAACCTTCCAGAAGAACAAAAATATTTGCAGCACTCCACCAATCAGACCTGTATGGTACAGTGGCCAGACAGAAGCCACTCCTCAGTAAAAGGCACATGAGAGCCTGCCTGGAGTTTACCAAAAGGCACCTGAAGGACTCTCAGACCATGAGAAACAAAATTCTCTGGTCTGCTGAAACAAAGATTGAACTCTATGGCCTGAATGGCAAGCGTCATGTCTGGAGGAAACCAGGCCCCCCTCATAACTGGGCCAATACCATCCCTACAGTGAAGCATGGTGGTGGCAGCATCATGCTGTGGGCATGTTCTTCAGTGGCAGGAACTGGGAGACTAGTCAGAATCGAGGGAAAGATAAATGCAGCAATGTACAGAGACATCCTTGCTGTAAACCTCAGACTGTGGTGAATGTTCATATTCCAACAGGACAATGACCCAAAGCACACAGCCAAGAAAACAAAGGAGTGGCTACAAGACAACTGTGTGAAAGTCCTTGAGAAACACTGTAGCCTTCTCGCCAACACCTGCAAATCAAGACAACAGTGCATATGGAAAGTAATCAAAAATTGTTTTTCAAATATAAAGAACCCTTCATGGTCTAAGGGTGTTGAAGTCTGTCTGACACTATGTTGATATTTTGGCCAAGGATCATACTTTGTCCTACAGTGAAGTGCCTTATAGTATTGGATTCAGAACACTTGGCTACAAGATTAAGTCAAACCCAAACTTTTGAGACAATGATTTTCATGCATGATGTCACATAGAGCCAGAATAATACAAAAATGTTCTTGAGAACCAGAGTGACAAAGTTTTGGGGACATACAAGTAAATTAAACATTGTATATACATATTTTCATTATTTCCCTATATGTTTATTAGTATTATTTTGCTAATTTAGTATCACATAGTGGATGGTATGTTAATTTGTATTTAGGATCTGATCTGTACACGGGTCGTGGGCCGGTCTGCATCGGGTCCTGGGCCGTTTTTCAGTCCCAGTCTGATCCTGGGGATGGTGCACTCGTCATAGGCCTTGTTGACTCCTCTCTGAAAAGAACGTTCAATGTTCTGACAAATAACTTTGTTGCAGAAGTTTTTATGCATGTCTAGGTGCTGTTTGGCATATTTAAGTGGGCTAGTTTGTGATGTTTGCGCACCAAAGTATTTTTTCTGGCAACTCAACCATGCAGCCAATTGTTGTTAAAGTACCTCCTTATTGTGCATCTTGAAACAGCCCCGTCACTTATTTTGCAGAGAAGCCTGTATTTCAGCTGAAGATGCTTGTTTGTTTTTCTTTGCATCCCAACTGATTTTCCTGGCAGTTTTGGGGAGATCTTCTTTGGTCTAGGTATCAACAGAACCCCTAATTTTCCTCTGCTTTGTCAGAGTTTGAACAGTACTGATTGCCATTTTCAAATCTTTTATCCTTTGCTGATTTTTGAAGTTCAACTACCTTTTTTTGCAGGTCCTTTTGCTGCAGTTATTTTGCTTTCCCCATGTCTCAATATCCATCAGTGCAGCCCTGGATGAAATGTGCAGGGTCTCTCAAGAGCTACGAAACCCATTTACTATATATAAGAGACAATTACAATCAAATAAGTTACAGGTGTGGATACTTACCCTTAATAGCCATTTAAACCTCTGTGTGTCTACTTGTGTGTGTGTATATTATCAGGCCAATCATTCAAAAGTATGTGAACTTTTGATTAGGGGCACTTGGGTGATTTCAGTTATCATTATGATCTAAAATGGGCACACACATTCATGTGATAACAAATGGCTTCACCTGACCACTGTCCCTAAATAATAGAATAAAAAAAAATGAAAACTCATATTTTTGGAAAATGGCCAATATTTCACAAATTCTGCCTGGGGTATGTACATTTATGAGCACAGCTGTATATACTGTATTTATGCACACATACTGTACTAACACATAAATACTGTACTAACACATACATACTGTACTAATAGACACATGTAGGCTACATGCACACAGACACGGTCTCTAATTAACATGTGATTACACAGGTGTTTGCCTGGTCCTTGTTACTATCCCAAAGTCATATAGGAGAGCAATTAAACACAGTGACGCCCTGCTTGTTAACACACACACACACACACACACACACACACACACACACACACACACACACACACACACACACACACACACACACACACACACACACACAGGTCAACGTCTTAACTCTGACCTCTTCTGACCTTCTACCTCTGTAACCAGATCTTCAGAGCTGTCTGATCTGCATAGCCTGCCGCATGCCCCGGCCCCAGCCCCTTCCTGTCAGCACTGAGTCCTTCATCACCAAACAGGACCCCACAGGTATTGCCCCCTGACCTTTCACCCCAACTCTGCCACCTGACACATCCACTTGTGTTCTGCACACCTTCAGTGTGCGGGTTTACTTTGTGTTGTGCCATACGGTGGCCTAATTGCAGTGTTACCCAATAACCAGAGTGGCCGGTGCAACTACTTGACATCACATGTCATGGTGATCACATTACTGTGTGTCCAGGTAAGATCATCTCCATAGAGACCAGTGCTCTACGGGCGACAGGGCGTCTGGGATGGGAGGACCTGGTCAGGAAGTGCATCTACGCCTTCTTCCAGCCACAGGGAAAAGAACCCTCACACGCCAAGAAGCTGCTTCAGGAGGGTGAGGATTGTGGGGGCTGCGAGAGAGTGGCAAGGAAACATAATGCATTGTACCTCCGTGAGGTAGGGTGTCTGTTGTGACCAGGTGATGTTTGTGTTGACAGTGATGACCCACGGCACGGCCATCAGTCCTCTGTACCGGTTCACCCTGAGCGACGGGACCCCCCTCAGCGCTCAGACACGCTGCAAGTTCTGCTGCCCCCCCAACCCAGACCTTCAGCCCTTTATCATGGGCATCCACACTATCGACAGGTAACACACCATCACGACTCAACAACACACCATATTAGTAATGAACAGATCAGGTAACACACCATCACGACTCAACAACACACCATATTAGTAATGACGGATCAGGTAACACACCATCACGACTCAACAACACACCATATTAGTAATGAACAGATCAGGTAACAGACCATCACGACTCAACAACACACCATATTAGTAATGAACAGATCAGGTAACACACCATCACGACTCAACAACACACCATATTAGTAATGAACAGATCAGGTAACACACCATCACGACTCAACAACACACCATATTAGTAATGAACAGATCAGGGTTACTGGTGTTAACAACTTTGCGAACACAAAACACTTTTCTAGAGCATTCCCTGTCACCCAACCTTTGCTCGTTTCATATCACTAAATACTTTTCTAGAGCATTCCCTGTCCCTCAACTTTTGCTCGTTTCATATCACAAAATACTTTTCTAGAGCATTCCCTATCACTCAACGTTTGCTCATATCTTCCAGGGAACACAACACTGCTAGCTCTCAGGAAAACACTAACTCCAGCCTTCTACTGACCCATGGGATTCCCGCCCCCTCCCAACCCTCCCGATCACCGGCCCTCCCGCCGGGCAGCGAGGCCGGCCAAGTCCCCGGCCCCACCTCAGGCCTCCTCCTCAACAACAGCTCCGCGCCCCCTCTGCCCACCAGCCATTCAGCAGGGTTCCCCACGCCCAACCGGATGTGCCCTCAGCAGGTCAACTGCCCCTCGCCCCTGGGCAGCCCCCTCACAGCCACCCCTACCTCATTCATGTCGCCCAGGCCGTCCAGGGGCAGTCCAGGGCTGGGCGGCAGCCCGCGCGTACCGGGCAACCCCTTCTCTCCATCCACCGCTGGCCTACCCTCTCCGGCAGAAGCCCTGGGGGGCGGAGGCTGCGGTGGGGGGGGCGGGATCCTCAGCAGGCAGAACTCTGGCGGGGAAGGAACGGTGGGGACCCCCCTTGGTTTCTCCCTGCCATCTCCTCTACCTCAGAGGCAGGCCAGCACCCCAACCAGCTCTCCAGCGCGCCCTCCCCCCGCCAAGCCCCCAGAGGGAGTAGGAGGGGGTGGGGCGGAGCAGGCTAAGGGACATTCGGGGGGTAACCTCAAACTCAACTCGCTCCTGGATGATGGTGGTGCGGGGCCGCCCAGGGACCTGGCTAATGTCTCCCCCCGCCCCAACGGCCACGCCACCACGGCCACCTCCACTCCCCAGTGTCCGGCCTCCCACAGCTCACTGACGGAGCGACACAAAATCCTCCATCGCCTCCTGCAGGACAGCAGCCCGGCCGAGAGCAACGGCAAGGAGCCAGATATCAAGAAGGAGCCCCCTGCCAGCCCTGCCACCGCCACCCCCAAGGACCACCAGCTGCTACGTTTCCTCCTGGACACGGACGAGAAGGACCTGGGAGATCTGCCCCCTCCAGCCGCTCTGAGTCTACAGACGGTCCGGGTCAAGACAGAGAAGAGGGCGAGTGTGGATGGCACGCCCTGCCCTGCAGCCTGCTCCACTCCCAGCCCCAAGCCCAAAACCAGCCCTGTAGACAGCAAGCCGCCAAGAGACAAGGTACCACAGACAGAGACAGCACTCACCTCACACACAGTGTCTGTAGACACAGAGACAGCTCTCACCTCACACACAGTGTCTGTAGACGCAGAGACAGCTCTCACCTTACACACAGTGTCTGTAGACGCAGAGACAGCTCTCACTTCACACACAGTGTCTGTAGACGCAGATACAGCTCTCACTTCACACACAGTGTCTGTAGACGCAGATACAGCTCTCACTTCACACACAGTGTCTGTAGACGCAGAGACAGCTCTCACCTCATACACAGTCAATGTTGTCGTCGCCTTTTGATTGGCTTATCCATTTGTTATGTTTACATTGAGCTACAGTCTGCTCTCCAGCATCAGTGAGGCCTGTTGATTTGTGTTTTCTGCTCTCAGACTTTGTCTCTCTCTCTGTCTTAGTTCCTTAGTACACCTGCTGACCTGGGAGCTCTCAGCCAAGTGCTGCCCAACCTCAGGGTTCCTGCTGGGGCCAAACAGTGCGGCGAGGAACACGGCATCCCCCCGAACCAGGCCCTGTTGTCCCATAGCCACACACCGCCTCAGCCTCGACTCCAGTCACCACCACAACCTCAAGTCCAGCTCAACTCTGCTGCTCAACTCCAAACCCAGAACCAGCCTCAGTCCTCTGGCCTACTCCAGCCCAGCGAGGCCAACATTCCCAGAGCTGTGAGCGTAAAACGGGAGCCTCCCAGAACACAAAACAGAGGTACATCAAGGGATAATGGGGGCCAGGGGTGGACTTAAACATGGGGGCCAGGGGTGGACTTAAACATGGGGGCCAGGGGTGGATTTCGATGGTCCAAAAAATGGTCTGGACCTAAACATGTCAGTGTATGTCTGTGCAGGGATCACTAATGGCTCCAGCCTGCAGAACCAGTCAACCTTCTGTAGCCCCACCTCCAGCCAGGGACAAGGGGACCCCTTCCAGGCACCCAAAGACAACAGCAGCCCCTTCTCAGAACCTGGGCTTATGAACTCGTTTAACTCCAACAATGGTACAAACTAGAATAAGCTCATATCCAGCAAGCCTGTGTCAAATCTAGAAAGCACCACCAGAAAGCATATAACCCATATCATACAACTCTGTTAAAAGCCCATGATCAATTAATAGTTTGAATATTTTTTTCACAACAATTCAAAAGTATTTTTATTAATGTTTAATGGATGCCTCACTTCTTTCCGCCCTCCCAAACAATCCATGAGAACCACTGCTCTATGTGGTCAAAGTAAAATTGTGTTAGAAATAATAGCAATGTTAAAATAGTCAGTAAATCTCACAATCCTTATAATAGCTTTTATTTCCAAACACGAAAAATGCTTTGGGAACATTGCACAGTCTAGTCAAAATCAAACCATGAAGAAAAATCTATGAAATTTGTTATAACTTTTACAGAAAGTGAAGAAAAAGTTATGTTAGGCTGTTCAAAAAAAAGCAGTGTCTGCATTCGTCTTTACAAATTCAAAACATTTACTTTATAACCTGAAAAATGCTTGAAGATTTAGCCATCCTTTGAATCACTGAACTAATATTTAGTTGTATAAATAATTGTTCATATTGTCCCTGTATTGCTTCTGTGTTCAGTTGAAAGAAAATAAAAAATATTTATGAAATTCAGCCCGCCAGGACAAATTAATGGAAAGTTACAAAGTGCATTTTAAATAATTTGGAAAATGATGTTTATTTTGTTTTTTATTGGGTTAATGAGTGGTGTATTGTGCTGTCCTTCAGGGTTATCTAAGATGGAGACGGACTCTCAGCAGTTCCAGCCCCTGGCCCTCACTGAGTCTATGCCCTTTGATGGAGGCGTAGGAAACCCTGTTCAAGTCTCTTTGGCCCCGCCCCAGGAGTGAGTATAGAACTTGTATTAACAACATGCTTTGGTCTGCAGAAGAGATTCACATTAGCACAATTTTTACATCACCCATGAATACTCTGCTCCAAACCAAGGTTTTTAAGTAACTGTAGTAGTGGTAGTTGCAATTGTAGTAGTAGTAATAGTGTTAGTGGTTGTGGTAGTAGTAATGGTAGTGGTGGTGGTGGTAGTAGCGGTAGTAATATTAGGGGAAGTAGTAGTAGTAATGGTAGTAGTAATAGTATCAGTAGTAGTGGTAGTTGTAATTGTAGTAGTAGTAATATTGTTAGTGGTTGTGGTAGTAGTAATGGTAGTGGTGGTGGTGGTAGTAGCGGTAGTAATATTAGGGGAAGTAGTAGTAGTAATGGTAGTAGTAA
>JACXGM010024548.1:0-15685 GCA_016801145.1 Umbra pygmaea
AAATACAAAATGGAGTGAGCAGGTGTGGTGAATCATGATAATTGAGTCCGGGTATGGGAACTGTAGTTCTGAGGAAGTATGACTAGGGAAGCTGTAGTCCACAGGAAGTAGAACTGATGTATGGGAATTGTAGTTCTGAGCGGGATGGAATAGGGAAGTGACAGTGTCCAGGGAAGGGGAACTGGGAATCGTTACAGCCTCAAGTTAGCCCTATTGCCTGCTCCTTGTCTGTTGGTTGTCAAGCCTGAGATACTCCTGTTGTCAAGACTGAGATATATTATATTCAACCATCTATTTCCTTATTACATCTTGTACCATAAATACCCATTGTCATTATCAGACCCGCTGGCGAGTGTCTCATTACAGAATACCTCGCCTAATGACTGCTACTCCTTCACAGAGGAATATTGGGGCTCAGGTTGTACTGGCTTTCTGGGAGGCCTGTTACTCTGGGAAAGACCCAAAGTGTGATTTATATGAAGCCTCCTATGAAGACTTTTTGTTCAGGGAGGCTGTGGACGGCGACTATGTCCTCCCTCGTAGAGTCTTCGAGGCTCCTGCCCATTTCGAAACTCCCAAAATGGCCTCACGCCTGAGTTTCAAGATGGCTACCAGCCCCAGTTCCAAGATGGCTACCAGCCCCAGTTCCAAGATGGCCGATCCCAAGATGGCCACCGGCCTCAGTTCCAAGATGGCTACCAGCCCCAGTTCCAAGATGGCTGATCCCAAGATGGCCACCGGCCCTAGTTCGAAGATGGCCACCGGCCTCAGTTCCAAGATGGTTACCAGCCCCAATTCCAAGATGGCCACCAGCCCCAGTTCCAAAATGGCCACCAATCCCAGTCCTAAATTAGCGGATCCCAAGATGGCCACCGGCCCAGGATCCAAGATAGATACCATCTCTACTGCATTGAAGAGAGACCCAGCAGTGGATAGAGACTATCGCGAGTGGATGAACCAAAGCGGCCAAGCGCTCAGTGACCATCCAGACCTGGTTCACCAGTTCTTTTCGTGGAGAGACAGTTTTGGGTCACTCAAGGAGGAGGCTGAAACGTTCGTATTGAAGCGGATGCTCACCCGATCCCCTCATCTACTAATCTGGTTGGAAGCTGCAGTGGCTCCTCAAGAACCTCGGTCTTCCTTCAGGGCCCCTTGATGTCCTGTCAGGACCCTGAGAGCACAGGTTCGGACGCCTATAGGTCGGGTGGGAAAGGGCTCCATCACGCCCAGACCACCAGAGGTCTCCACCATGCCCAGACCACCAGAGGTCTCCACCACGCCCAGACCACCAGAGGTCTCCACTACGCCCAGACCACCAGAGGTCGCCCACGTTCTCTGACCAGCAGAGGTCGCCCAAGTCTCCCGGCCACAAGAGGCCGCAGTTCCCGCTCCTCGGCCACAAGAGGCCGCAGTTCCCGCTTCTCGGCCACAAGAGGCCGCAGTTCCCGCTCCTCGGCTACAAGAGAACGCATTTCCCGCTCCTCGGCCACCAGAGGCCGCAGTTCCCGCTCCCCAGCCAACAGAGGTCGCTTGAGTCTCCCGGCCACCAGAGGTCGCTCGAGTCTCCCGGCCACCAGAGGTCGCTCGAGTCTCCCGGCCACCAGAGGTCGCTCGAGTCTCCCGGCCACCAGAGGTCGCTCGAGACTCCCGGCCACCAGAGGTCGCTCGAGTCTCCCGGCCACCAGAGTTCGTTCGAGTCTCCCGGCCACCAGAGGTCACTACACCACCATCGGACGAGCCTGAGCCTTGCCTTGTTCCCGAGCCTGAGCCTTGCCTTGTCCCCGAGCCTGGGCCTTGCCTTGTCCCCGAGCCTGGGCCTTGCCTTGTCCCTGAGCCTGGGCCTTGCCTTGTCCCCAACCCTGGGCCTTGCCTTGTCCCCGACCCTGGGCCTTGCCTTGTCCCCGACCCTGGGCCTTGCCTTGTCCCCGACCCTGGGTCTGCCCTGCTCCCCGGGCCTGGGCCTTGCCTTGTCCCCGACCCTGGGTCTTGCCTTGTCCCTGAGCCTGGGCCTTGTCCCGGACCCTGGGCCTGCCCTGCTCCCTGTGCCAGTGCTTGTCCTGTTCCCTGAGCATTCCCTGTTCACTGAGCCTTCGCAGGTCTCTGAGCTTTCCCAAGTCCCTGAGCCTTCCCAGGTCTCTGAGCCTGCCCCAGATCCTGTGCCTGCCCCTGTCCCCATGCCAGTGTCCGCCCCGATCCCTGTGCCAGTGTCCGCCCCGGTCCCCGTGGTCTTGCCAGCCCCGGTTCCCGTGTCTGCCCCGACCGCTGTCTCTCTGTCAATGTCTGTCTGTGTTTCTGTGACTGTCCAGGTTCCTGTACCTGCTTCTGTTCCCATGCCTGTGATCACTCCGCCTGCCTGGTTTCCCCCGCCGCTGCCTCCGCCGTCTGGCCCGCCGCCGTCCGGCCCGTTGCTGCTGCCTCCGCCGTCCTACCCGCCGGTACTGCCTCCGCCCTCTGGCCCACCATTGCTGCTTCGACCCTCCGGTCCGCTGCTGCTGCCTCCGCCCTCCGGACCGCTGAAGCTCCCTTCACCTGCCTGGTCTGCTCATCTGCTTTGCACTGGAGTGCCTCCGCCAGCCTGGTTTCCGCAGCTACAGTCTCCTGACTGGGTCTTCTGCCGCCTGGTGTCCTGTGGCGTGTTCGCTGATTGGCGCCTCAGGAGCTGCGCCTTGGGGGCGGATTCTGTAACGTTCCCCAGTTCCTCTTCCCTGAGAACTACAGCTTCCCTATCTAAGACTGCTCAGAACTACAAATCCCATAACTCGGACTCAATCACCCAAATTCCATTCACCTGCTTCACACTACTCTCCATATATTCCAGCACTTCCCAGTTCGCTCTTACTGAGCGTTATATTCATTCTGCATATCCTGGTTTTGACCCTGTTTACGTATGCTGTTATTATTGCCTTTTGGATTACCCTCTGTGCCTTAACCTTGATCTGTGCCAAGCCTGTTTTTGACCCCAGCCTTTCTGAAAGCCTGTTGTGTGTATCGACCCCAGCCTGTCTGACAGTCCGCTCTGTGCCTTGACCCAAGCCTGCCTCAAGTTTGCCCTATTGCCTGCTCCTTGTCTGTTTGGTTTTTAAGAGAATCTTGATCTACATTATATTCAACCATCTATTTTCTTATTACATCTTGTACCATATATACCCATTGTCATTATCAGACCCGTCTGGGAGTGTCTCATAACACATACGGTTATATCCTAATAGTCAATAATATATGAAGAATGTTCTACAGTGAAACCATGCCTGTTTGGGTGCAAACCATCTTGACGGAAAAACCCTGGTTGGTCTTAAAAGCTGTAAAATTGTCCACAAACAGAATTCCTCTAGAGCAGTAATATCCCAGGGCCAGGTATGTAACTGGCAAATGTGGCTACATTTAACATCCCCAAAGCTTGTGGGTGATTACCTGTGCTGCTTCCTGGGTAATGTAAGATTGTACTTTGCAAATGTTATACAGCATGAACCTGCAGGAACGAATCACAGCTTTGATGTTCGTCTAGCAGAGAATAACCAAATACATCAGAACTGATAAGCTTAATAATTGTGCTAATTGAATTTGAGGTTGAAAATATCTTCGCTTCAAATATTGGAACCTTCAGTTTCTTGAATAGAAATAGACTTTACTGAAAAGTAATAAGCCCTGCTAGTCTGCAGAGTCGACGCAAACACACACAAATTTTCTGTTGTGTAATTAACATATTGTATACACCTTATTCACTATATTAATTTGGGGGGGGGGTTCATCAGTATCTACCATGCTTTAACTGTGGTGTCAAATGTTCTTCTCCTCCCACATCACTATTTTACTTTCCTATATCAGTCTTATTCCATTTTTGATGGTAGCGCCATATGTCTGACTCCACCCACTTGGGTTGTCTTTCTCTGCGTTAAAGTGATGACAATGCAACAATGAGTTTTTGGCCTGACTCCTATGTGTCTCGTATGTTGTAAAAAATGTTCCTGCAGCTTGGCGTCCTTAAAAATAGGAGAGCCGGGAATAACTGGGCCATGCATACAGCTCTACATTCTCTGTTTATATGGCTTACGGCGGTACACTTCACTCCTTAGGTATACACATTATAGATATATTGCTAACAGACAGTTTCATGTGTCCAATTCAACCCATATCGCTAACTTTTGCTACATATTCATAAACAATTACTACACATCCTGAGAACGAGAGGGTATCGTTCAGGGTCACCCCAAGGTTTTTTGTGAGGGTTACACTGTGCAGTTATCAACATGTCCAGGAGCAGACAGGCCTTCCCACAAAAATAGAGCAGCTCAATCTTGTCAGAGCTTGAGATGCTGTGCTGACAATCGCAAAGATATCAGTAATGCATGCAGAGATGCGTGTTTTCACTTGGGTGTCTGAAGGGGGAAGAGAGAAATAGTTGAGTGATAGGAGAATACATGTGAAGTTATGACAGACCCATTTGGTTTAGAGAAAGAAGAGAGGGCCTAGAACTGAGCCTTGGGGGAAATCTGTGGAGTGTGTCCATGCAGCAGACAAATATCCTCTCCATAACAACTGGTAGGAGCGGCCTGCCAGGTAGGATGCAGTTTACCAGTGTGCAGAGCCGAAGATACCAAGATCCAAGAGTGTAGAAAGTAGGATGTGATTTTTCACAGTGTCGTAGGCTGCAGATATAGATCTAGAAAAATGAAAAGAGGCATGAGAGATTTAGCTTATCAGAAAATGTCAGCTGGAAAGAAGGCACTACAAAAAATAAACATAGTGTCATGTTTTGAGGTGGATTGTAATGAGGCAGAAGCAAGTGCAGAGCTGAAAGGTACTTTAGTAATGAGAAATAAATCAATAAACAATTACACAGCGAACTGAAGCAGTGACCTGGTAACATCAGTATAAACCAAATACAAAAGAAGTGACCCTGGTTGTAACGTTCCCTTTCCTGCTCCAGTCATGATTCTTAGTTCTACTCCTCATCCCAGTTTGTCTGGTTACCCTGCTTAGTTTAAGGTATTCTATTGTCAGTTCTGTATGTATTAGTCCCTGTAAGTCTATTATGGCCCAGCATCTGTTTTGTTTTATCTGTCTCTCTCTTGTGGCTTAGCAAGTCAGTGTTTGGTTATATATTATATCAGCTCCACCCTTATTCCCTAGATATATGCCATAGTATTAGTTACCGTGTCTCATTGTTTTCTCACTTACCTGAACCCAGCACACACTCCAGTTTCTAGAACCTCCACTTACCAGTCAGCAACACTCGAAGATCCCAAGTTCCTTACTCACCTCCAAGAAGCACACAGCACAGATCCCAATAACCCAAATACTAAACACCTGCCCTTCCCCTTGCCATAGTATATTACACACCTGGTCTATTACCTCTGGGTGGGAAGGTTGGGCGAGGCGAGAGCTAGGGGGTGGAAGGAGGGAGGCGGCCATATACACTAAGCTTAGAATATGGCACTGTAAACTGAATGGTTCACTGCATAGAATAGGGAAACACCCAACAGGCATGTGTGACTATTGTGAGTCTGAGGAGACTGTGGAGCATGTGTTGATTCAGTGTGGGCACTATGCAAGGGAGAGGGGGTGTATGGGGGATAGGTTGAGGGAGTGTGGTATTCAAGGGATTACAATGGAAAATTTGCTTGGGGGGACAGAGGGGGATGTTTGTTTTAAGGGGTATAGGTCGGGCCTGTCTCTGGCCCACACTCGAGTACAGTAGGTGGCGGTAGTGGATCCTCCAAAGGCTTGCAGTTGTGCATAAACCTACTATTCTGCCACCCCTAACCAATGCTCACAAGCAGAAATGGTTGCAGTGGGCCCAGAAATACATAAACACTAATTTTCAAACAGTGTTGTTTACTGATGAGTGCCATGAAACCCTGGATGGTCCAGATGGATGGAGTAGTGGATGGTTGGTGGATGGCCACCATGTCCCAATAAGGCTGCAACGTCAGCAAGGAGGTGGCAGAGTTATGTTTTGGGCCAGAATCATGGGGAGAGAGCTGGTAGGCCCCTTTACGGTTAGAGAAAAGAACAGCCGCACACTCTATGCTCTGATGCAAAATAGGTTTAATCAAATCAACGTTTCGGCAGACAAGCTACCTTCATCAGGGTTTCATGATAGCTTGTCTGCCGAAACGTTGATTTGATTAAACCTATTTTGCATCAGAGCATAGAGTGTGCGGCTGTTCTTTTCTCTAACAGTATATCTCCAGTAGCCAGCAACTCGCCTACACCAGGTGTGCGTTTTCTAAATTTTTTGTAGGCCCCTTTAGGGTCCCTGAAGGTGTGAAAATGACCTTGGCAAAGTATACAGAGTTTTTGACTGAACATTTTCTTCCATGGTACAAAAAGAACTGTGCCTTCCGTAGAAAAATCTTCATCCATGACAATGCACCATCTCATGCTGCAAAGAATAACTCTGTGTCATTGGCTGCTATGGGCACAAAAGGAGAGAAATTCATGGTGTGACCCCTATCCTCCCCTGACCTCAACCCTATTGAGACCCTTTGGAGCATCCTCAAGCAAAAGATCTATGAGGGTGGGAGGCAGTTTGCATCAAAACAGCTGCTCTGGGAGGCTATTCTGAAATCCTGCAAAGAAATTCAAGCAAAAACTCTCCATAAACTCACAGGTTCAATGGATGCAAGAACTGTGAAAGTGATATCAAAGAAGGGGTCCTTTGTTAACTTGTAACTTGCCCTGTTAAGATGTGTTTGATTGAAATAGCTTTTAATTTCAGTAATTATGACCTCCTAATGCTGCAAATTCAACAAATGAACATTTTCAGTTCTTTACAACCTATAAAATGTTTTGAAACTTTGTTGTGCATAATAATTTTGTACAGTGCATTTTCAGTTTTTATTTTTGATATAAATACTCTTTTCATTGGATGGTTTGTTCAATGAAATTCGATTTAACCTGACGGTTGGTGACTTGAGAATTATAGTGACTGTCCTTTTCATTGACTATTTAGGAAAATCAGTGTGAAATATAATTTGCATAATTATTTGTAATGCAGTGTATTTCACCTCACCTGTTAATTTAAATTATGCTTGTGGTCATGGTACCTGAGGTAATTTACCTCAATACATGCAACAAACTAACTAGCTGCACTGTAGAAGGATCAAAACAATAGCTAGCAAAAGTGTACTTTTTATCTAGCTAGTATTTTTCAAATAGCTAATGTGTTGTGTGTGCCAATTATCAATGTTTACGGTAGTATATTTACATGATGTTAATGTGATAAAAGTACATAGTGGCACCTGTAAATTAATCTTGACATACCCAATGCAGGTTTCAGGCCTGAAACTGTCTTCTTTTCTGCATGGAAAAAATAGGAGCATTCTTGCACAATACACAATGTTGATTATGACAAGTTAAGCTCTAATTAGCCCAATACTTGATCAGTGAATATATTTCTTGCCTTCATTGCTCCCTGTGTACTGAATACATTTGTAGAATGATTTACTAGAACAGATTTACTATAATTTGATATATGAAATAATTTTGACTTTTGTAACCACACACCCTCAGGTTTTACGTCACAATACATAAAATTGAAATAAAATTATACATAATCAAGCTAGTACAATTAATATAAAAAATATTATTACAATCCTAAAGTCTAAAAGTAAATTACAAATTAATTTACATACATTTGTCACCACCATAAAAATGGACCCCACTATAATGGTTAACAGTATATTTTATTATTCATCTACATTTTGTTTTTAACAGTGATTTCTCCCTGCTCAAACTCTGCCCCCTTGAATCATTAATCCACCCTCCCTACCTAATTTTATACCTACCTAACATAGAAACATTTTTCCAATGCTAGCTTGGGATTTGACCTGGCAACATTATGGTTACTAGTTAGATGCTATAAGCTCCAAGGCTAACTGCTGGATTCCTGCACCCCTCTGATTGCATTTCTATTTAAAGGTTTTGTTGTCCACTCCAGTTTAAAATGTTCCTAAACTCCCACCTCCTCTCCATGAATGAACCAATCATAGTCTTACTGCCCTCAGAACATGTTTGAGTAAGGAAAAGTGGTACTGTATGTGCGATCTGTACCCCCAGGTCATCCACCCTCCTTACCTCACTCCTCACGGGAAGTATTTTCAAGACACCAACACCATCCATAAATAATGACCCTGATGTGATTCTTCACCTCTTAACATTGTAAGTAGTCTTATTTGTTTATATGACAGCATCACTGTTTAATATAACTGCACACATAGGTTTATACTGCTCTAATGGAAAGAGTGGAGATGTTTGCTAACATCACTAATCTATGATGAGCATTTCTTGTAGACTATTACACCCAATAAAAACAATCCATTCCATAGTGGATTTTTCTCTTAAATGCTTGCAATATAAGTTTCAGTTTAACATAATTCCTAAGTCCTTGTCTGTCTGTGTGGTCGACAACTAAACTACAAGTATCCCATCCTCCTCAATTATTTAAATCACCAGCCTCCACTGGGGTACTGGCAGGAACAAGTACAGTTTACAGTAAACCAGAAAGGATTGCTGTGTGTACTGTTTAGACATCTATTGCTTTTTTATATTGAGTTGCAGCTACATAAATACCATAGTTGTTTGGCCATTTGCCAAGTGTTTACCTAATAGACAGGCAGAGTGTATGTAACTTATGATTGCCAGTGAGGTAATACCTGACATCAACTTCTGTTAAATGTAGTAATTTTCATTATTGTGCCTAGTTTTAGTTAGACCATTTTTTGCTTGACATGTCTTGCTCCTAAACATAATTTTAGCAAAACATTTTCCTACTCAGCCAGCAGCAGGTTTGGTTTCAAGTAGTCCTTTATTGGCTCCACTTTATACTGTACATGGAAACAAAAAGGTTCTACCTGGAAAAACGTTAGAAATTATTTAGCAAACCATTTGTATAAAATGTCATGTGTATTTGGCCTGGGCTCAGATATATGCTCTTGCCAACTCTATTTCTGTCATTGTGAAGCCAACCATTTGGCAGCACCCTGAGTTAAAACGTGCTGGCTTGATGTCACAATCAAACTGGAATGGTGAGAAATGGATGCATGTCTAGTTTGTTGTCCTTCATCCGTTCTTTATCCGTTTCCAAGAGAACGCCACCACTCAACTAAGCAAGGCCACTGGGGAAATAAAGCAACACTGTCTCTAACACAACCCTGCTTCAGTACAGCAGATGTTCGTATGCTTACAACGTATACATTCTCATCAAACCCT
Source organism: Umbra pygmaea (assembly GCA_016801145.1). Lineage (NCBI taxonomy): Eukaryota > Metazoa > Chordata > Actinopteri > Esociformes > Umbridae > Umbra > Umbra pygmaea. Next base: position 9,214 of record JACXGM010024548.1, read on the forward strand.
TCCAGAATAGTTACATAATCCTATACAGCACATCTTATATGGGATATTCTCTGATTACTCATTTCAAGTTGGATCCTGGATCCAAACTCCAGTAATTGTATTCGGATATACCAGTAAACACTCGGCTGTAAATCGAGTCCCCACTGAACAAACAAGAGGATGTTTTTTCAAACAAGAGCATGGTTTATTAAAACGAAGGCACATTTAATAAAACAAGAGCATGGTTTATTAAAACGAAGGCACATTAAATAAAACAAGAGCATGTTATCTCCATCAATATCACTTCCCAAGATACAGATTACATTTCAAGTAATTATAAATTGTTTTTAATAATTAACCCTGCAATATGTATCTTTTTTGAAAACTACAAAAAAAGACACTCCTGTGGAAATTGGAATAAAAATTACACATGGACAGGAACCTAAAATGTTACATAGATTTTTTTAATGCTGCTCAAAAAAGAGATGCCTTAAAAACAACATGTTGTGTTATTTTTCACACATTTATTGTAAAGGTAAGGTAAGGTAATTTATTTATAAAGCACAATTAAAAACAACGGTGTGTGCTGTACAATTTGTGAAGAACATACAAAAAAAAAGCAACTGTACAAAACATTTATACTATATTATACAAATATCGAACTACTCTCATAAAACAAACAATCACCTAACTCAGCTATTTGGTTTAGATAGGAAAGCCAGGGAAAAAATACGAGTTTTTAAAAAAGATGTGGAGGCAGTTATAATATCCAGAGGCAGACTATTCCAAAGTTTCGGAGCCAACACTGAAAAGGAACGATCACCCCAAAGTTTGCATCTAGTCCTTAGGACAATTAGCATTTTCTGGTCAGAAGACCTAAGTGATCTTGATGGAGAATATATCTGTAATAGATCTGAGAGGTAAGGTGTTGCCAGACCATTTAGAGATTTAAAAACAAACATCACAATCTTAAAATCAATTCTATAATGGATAGGCAACCAATGTAAAGAAAACAAAATTGAAGTGATATGGCTCCGCTTCCGAGATTCTGTCAGCAATCTAGCAGCGGCATTTTGAACAATTTGCATACGTCTCAAAGTCGACTGATTCATTCCTGCATACAAGGAATTACAGTAGTCGAAGCGTGAGGTCATAAAAGTGTGCAATACTCTCTCTAAATCCTCAAAGGACAAAAATGATTTGACTTTTGTCAAGGTTCTTAATTGAAAGAAGCCTGATCGCACAACAGTGTTTACTTGTTTGTCACATTTTAGGGAGGAATTACCCCCAAGTTTTTCACCATGGAATTACAATAAATAGATAACGAACCTACATCAACCCAGGGTGACTCAGATACATTAGAAGGTGCAAACACAACAATCTGTTTTACATTCATTTAGATGCAAAATAATTGTAGTCAGCCAAGTTTTTAAATCATTCAGGCATGCTAAAAGGGGCCCTAATGAATGATTGTCTTCCTTTTTTACAGGCATATATATCTGTGTATCATCTGCATAGCAGTGGAATGATACTCTATGTTTTTGAAAGATAGCTCCAAAGGGAAGCATGTATGATGAAAACAAAATGGGTCCTAAAATTGACCCTTGAGGTATCCCACATTTAAAAGGGGCAGACGAAGATATAAATTCCCCCATGGTAATTAAAAAAAGTATTCATTTAAAAAAGACTCCAGCTGAATGAGAACTACTTTCTCTAGTATCTTTGAGAGAAATTACAATTTTGAAATCGGTCTAAATTTATTTAGCTAATTTGGGCTCAAATTAGTATTTTTAATTAGAGGCTGCACCATAACATGTTTAAAAAATATCAGGCACAGACCCTGTTACAAGGCAACTATTTATTATATTTAAAACACTAGGACCGACTGTATCAAAAGCCTGTTTGATTAACTTTGATGAGACTATATCAAGTGGGGAGTCTGATGGCATTAACTGATCTACTATTTTTACCAAACTAGGATGATCAAAAGCATCAAAGTGATCAAACATCACAGAAACAGATGGTGTAGCTGTGATATCATAAACAGCCGGTGGAATTTGAGACCTAATTTTTTGAGTAGGGGGAGGCTGCAGACCTGGAGCCGGCAGATCTACGACCCAGACAGTTTTAAGCCCCAGACAGTTTTAAACCCCTGTTGTTCCTGATGCTTCCAGTAGGGGGAGGCTGTAATATGAGCCTAACTATATATCAGAACTTGCAGCATGATACAGACTGGCGATTTTTACTTTCTATCATTACATTAACTATAAGCCTTACACAAACCCTTACCCTAACCGTAACCAATCAGAAACCTTGCTGTTAAGCCCATCTAAAATATATTAAGAATACCTTCAGCATTTACAGTGATGAAATGTTACGTCAGAAATACATTAGTTTGGCGATCTTTAATTTCTATCATTACATTAACCATAAGCCTTACCCAAACCCGTACCCTAACCTTAACCAATCAGAAACCTTGCTGTTAAGCCCATCTAAAATATATTAAGAATACCTTCAGTATTTACAGTACTGAAATGTTTAGTCAGAAATACATTAGTTTGGAAACGTGCTGAAAGACACAAAAAATATCCTTCTACCCCTACTGGACGCATTAGGAATAACAGGGGCCTAATGCCGGCTCCAGATCTGCAGCCTCTGATCTGCAGCCTCCCCATATAGAATTTTTTCAACAATAAATGTTTGAAATTTTCACACATCCATTGACCTATCACGCACAATTCGCCTTTGGCTAAGCCACACCCTAGAATGTAGATTGACCAATCACAGCGCAGCCAAGAACGAACTCCCACAGAGGTCCGACCCCTTTTAAGAGCGCTCCATAGACTTTAACACAGGCGTCTCATTTTTTTTTTTTAAATATGGTTAAACGTTGTGCCTGGGGAAACTGGAACACAGATATGCATTTCCCAGAGAGGTTGGAGGGGGTGTCCGTTTTTTCACTTCCCAAAACCGAAGTCAAATCCTGACAAGTGTCAGCTAACATTAACATTACCTAGCATACCGGTTGTTGATACGCTAGCACACGATGCTAATAAATACAACGTTATACTTGCGTAGTTTGTTTGCTTTGTAATAACTATTATAGAAGTGAATAGAGACCTACCCAGCTTTGCATGAACAGTGTTGTTCCTTGATATTGTTAGTCCCAGCCTCCGTCTCGATTAGTAGGATATGCTGTGCTGGTGGTTCATTTTTTGACTGTGACCGGTACAGTATGCTTTTGCCTCTGTTTGGATGCCTTGTTGTTCATTGCGTTTCGTATGTCTTGAATATAGCCTTCAAACGCATATTGCAGCCCCTTTTGCCTACTTCTATCGGACACTTTATTTGCTGCTTTATAAAAGTTTGATAAAATTTCAGCAGGAAGAGCTGTCACAGTAAGCCATGTTGATACCAAACCAGAGCCCAGATGAAGTTGTCGGACGTAGCAACAGTAACTAAGGGGGGCGGGGCTTAGCCAAAGGTGAATTCCATAGGGTGGATTTATAATAGAGTTTATAGTATTAAATAGTACTCTAGGTCTATGACAGTTTCTCTCACGGCGAGTACGTAAAGACATATTCAATGGTTCGCCAATTTCAGGAGTACTGTGACAGCTCTTCCTGCTGAAATTTTATTAAACTTTTATTATATTATATTAGTGTGTAATAGTGTGTATTAGTAGTGTAACAGTGTGTAATAGTGTGTATTAGTGATGTAATAATGTCTATTAATCAGTCCCTCCAGAAAAACACACTATTACAACACTAATACACACTATTACACACTGTTACAATACTAATACACACTATTACACAATATTACAATACTAACACACACTATCACAATACTAATAAACACTATTACAACACTAATACACACTAATAAAATACTAATACACACTTTTGCAATACTAATACAAACTTATACAGTAATAATACACACTATTCCAATAATAATACACACCATTACAATACTAACACATACTATTTGCAATACTAAAAAGCACTATTACACACTATTACTGTACTATTACGAACTATCACAACACTAATACACACTATTACACACCATTACAATACTAATAAACACTATTACAACACTAATACACACTATTACAATACTAATACACACTAATAATATACTAATACACACTTTTCTAATGCGTAAACACACTATTACAAAACTTATGCATACTAATACATACTATTACAATACTAATACAAACTATTACAGTAATAATACACACTATTACAATAATAATACACACTCTTACACACTATAACAATACTAATACACACCATTACAATACTAACACACACTATTGCAATACTAATAAACACTGTTACACACTATTACAATATTAATACACACCATTACAATACTAATACACACTATTACAACACCAATACACACTATTACACACTATTACAATACTAATATACACTAATAAAATAGTAATACACACTTTTCCAATACTTATACACACTATTACAACACTTATGCATACTAATTCACACTATTACAATACTAATACCAACTATTACAGTAGTAATACACACTGCTGCAATACTACACACACTATTACAATACTAATACACACTATTACACACTATTACAATACTATTACACACTATCACAACACTAATACACACTATTACACACTGTTACAATATTAATACACATGATTACAATACTAATACACACTATTACAATACTAATACACACTATTACAATTCTAATAGACACTATTACACACTATTAAAATACTATTACACACTATTAAAACATTAAGACACACTATTACACACTATTACATACCATTTACTCTGATGCATTTGAAAATCTGAAGTATTTCTGACCCAAACATTTCTGATGCAGGTTTTCTGACGTAAGTATTTCTGACTTAAGTAATTCTGACACAAGTATTTCTGACAGAAGTTAATCTAAGTCTGACAAAAGTAAATCTAAGTCTGACAAAAGTTAAAGTAAATCTGACAAAAATTAATGTGAGTCTGACAATGTCCTAGAATGGACACCGTACTCTTGCTCACATTTGGTGTATTGGTGAGGGAGTTTTACTCAGTGAAACTGAAACCTACTTTTGTGCAGTATAAAATTAAAGGAGGGAGATATAGTAGACAGAGCTGTCTTTGCTCCGACTAATAAGCACACTCCCCTACCATTCTGTTTGACCCGGATTCTGTCTGTTTTCCTGTGTTTTCGAATTTGAATTACTTGAACAAAGGTAAGTCTCAGCAATAAATGTTAACATTATAATCAGCCTCAGGGCTTCAGCTGAAGACAAAGTATTAGTAGAAATCCTGTTTTTTTAGCGGAAACTGGTTGTTTTAGGCTTTGCTATTATAAAACATCATTCTGTCCTTGATGTTGACACTTGATGCAAAAGTGATTTACGTTTCATTACATTCAAAGATTTAATTCTGTCATTTGAAATTTAGGAAAGGAATCTTCTCTCTGTTGGGTGGTACAAGTCTGATTAGGGTTACTCAAGGCTGACAAGAAAGGACATTTTTGTTTACATGCTCTATGTACAGTGCTGTGCATAAGTCTTCATCGCCCTTGGACATTTCCAGATTTTGTAGTGTGACAACCTGGAATTTGTTTTACACAACATATCAAACAACACTTTGAAGGTGCAGAATATTTTTATTGTGACAAAAGTTAAATAAATAAATAAAAAATGTTCATTAAGGTGTATAAGTATTCTCCCACTTGAGTCAATACTTTGGCTGCAATAATAGCTGTGAGTGTTTTGAGGTAAGTCTCTACCAGCTGCACATCTGGATCCTGTCATTTTAGACCATTCTTCCTGGCAGCCATTTAATTGCATATCAACAGTTCGGGCAGGTGTTTATAGATAAGTAGGAAGTAAAACTATTGGTATATATGACACCACACAAGCATGCACTTAAATAAAAACACACTAAAATAAATATGCATCTGTCATGCTGTAATGAGTTGAGGAACCCCTCTGTCTCTTATCAACACTGAAGCCAAGGACCATTACAGAAGTAATGGTGGATCTACACAGTGTGCTTTTTGGAACACCTCTGTCTCATCCAGAATCAGATAGTGGGGGGCAGGTACCCCGCCTGTCTCATCAACACTGTAACCATTATTTTGTGATGAACAAGAACTCTGGTCAAACCCCATTGTCTGACCTCTGTGAAGCAAATAGGTGTGACATCACATGCATAGGTTGAAATTAAGTTACTCAGTTTGAATTCAAACATAGACAGGTGGTTATAAAAATACACATTGTCATTGTCTTTCCTCTTTCTTCGCTCGTTCCAGTGATGTGGTAACTATTCGCTCTCTTCTCTTTTTTCTTCTTCCTCTCTCTCTCTTACTCACTTCCTATCTCTCTTTAATTCAAAGTAAGATTTGAGTTTTGGACTTTAAGTCAAGCATATTTCTCAGCCTACCTCTTTGAATCATGTTTAGATATACAGGTCCTTCTCAAGAAATT
>JACXGM010024549.1:0-15685 GCA_016801145.1 Umbra pygmaea
TCTGTCCCATTAGTGTATTGAACCCGCCCTGCCTATCTGACTATCCCTGCCTTTTGGATCTGTGCCTTGGTCTGTCAATTTAGTGTATTGAACCCAGCCTGCCTATCTGACTATCCCTGCCTTTTGGAACTGTGCCTTGGTCTGTCCCATTAGTGTATTGAACCCGCCCTGCCTATCTGACTATCCCTGCCTTTTGGATTTGTGCCTTGGTCTGTCAATTTAGTGTATTGAACCCAGCCTGCACATCTGACCTTCCCTGGCCAATGGAACAATTCTGTTTGGTGCTACGTGTACCTTACCCTGTCTACATTAATGGATTCTGCCTATTCATTAATTCTTCAATAAACATTAATTATTGTTCAACAAGCTTCAGTCATTACAAGAAAGGCATTGTTTTTGTAAGTATCAATATGTTTTGTCACACACACAGACAATCAGTATGGTAGAGAGTATAATTATTAATTTACTATACAAACACCTTGTAATGGAAGTATTAGGAATGTATCAAGTTATTCCCCCCCCACACATTCAATTCAATTGAGAATGAGAACTGATGCAACACATGACTCCTTGTGTATTTTACAGTGTATTTTACAGTGTATTTTACAGTGTATTTTACAGTGTATTTTACAGTGTATTTTACAGTGTATTTTACAGGGTATTTTACAAGCATTTCCTGGTTCCTGTAATGCCATTCATATTAAGGGATTTTGCATGATTTCAGATGTAGTTTAAGGCAACATTCATCATATTTTAAGGGGTTCAAGCTTCAGAATGATGAGCATTGCTGGAGGGTGGCGCTTTTTAACATGTCCACTGAAAACGAGGGAGAATGAGGCAGAGATCAGGAAACCAAATGGCCAAAAATATGTTGATCAATGAGTTTAAAATGTGTAGTGCAAGGTATACATAATTATATATAGTTTAAAATATTTGAGATGTTAACCGTTGCCCATGTTAATACCTTTTGGTAATTCAGCATTCTTGACAAAAAGGAACTTCATTGAATCCAAGTCTGTTTTGCAGTACCGTCATGCCTAACGTCACATTTATGATTATTTATCCTGTAATCATGCAACGTCTATATGAAGAGACAAAGATAATATACAGTATACACCAAGGGGCCCCCAATTGAGGGCACAGGTGACTCCGCGTGGTAGAAGGGGGCCCCCAAATCAAATTCTGCTTAGGGCCCCACAAAGGCTTGGGCCGGCACTGTATACAGTATATACGAAGACAAGTAGAGAACTTCCTTCTGTTTGATCCTATGAAAGTCATACGTTGTTTGTCCTATTTTTGGATTCCTATTCTAGGTCTTAAAAATCATTAGATTTTATGATATATTCATGAAAAAACTAATTTAAGATAAAAAGGAATATTTAAAAGGTAACGCTTAGTATGACTCAATACAGATCATGTCTTTAGTGTTAAAGGAATGACTAAACTGTGTAACCGGTTAAGAAATATACATGCACCGGCCACTTCATTAGCTACCGATTTACCGATGCCAATTTCCCATTCTAACAGATCCCAAAGGTACTCGTTTGGATTGAGATCTGGTGACTGTGGCGGCCATTTGAGTACAGAATTCCTTGTTATGTTCAAGAAACCAGTTTGAGATGATGTGAGCTTCGTTGCATGGCACGTTATCCTGGTGGAAGTAACCATGCGAACAGGGGTGGGCAATCATTTTTGCTTGAGGGCCTTGTTGATATAAAGTAGGATAGATCCATATTTTCATATTGTTAATGCCAATTTCCTACCCAAATATACAGCTCCCATTACACTACAGTATCGCTCACTTCTACCATTGCATGCTACAGTATATGACAATACTATTACTAGTTAAAAAGTTACGAATTAGAAACATCTAATAGGAACAATGCTAGCAAAATTAAAAGTTTGCATTTCTTTGACATCCTTGGCAGGACCCATGCTATAATATCTGTATCGATAACATTTTTGTGAATCATGTCAAGGCAAATACAATGTAAAAAATTAAGTAGAGTTTGGTTCTTCCTTGGTATTTTTGTTATAGACTAATAGGGAATCAACAAGCAACTCTAGAACATAGCTCTCATAGTAAAATTGCATGTTGCCATAGTGACCTCAGTGTTGAGATCTAATGTGTAAGTTTTTTGTTTTAAAGAAACCAATAATATACACTATGTTGCGGCAGAATTTGACCCTGAGTATGTTTTTGTTTTGTATTTTTGAAATTACCAGCAATATTTTGTGTTTGCTGACAGATGTCATGGTTTATTTCATGGAAAAGATACATACTTTGCAAAGCACTTCATATTAACTAACAGTCACTCTTTTTTTAGGAACAACATCCCGACAACATCAGGCATTTTCCATAATTAACATTGTCCCCGTTTGTCCTTTGAATCAATGTCAATGAGTCTTTCACAATTGTATTTTTAGAAATGTGTTAAGCATCGTCGGTTTCTCTGTCCTGAAAACGTCTTACCACAAAAATATACTCTGAACCTCAGGCCACATCTTCATAATAAAAACTGCCAAACAGAAACATGTTTTTCATTTCTCTGTAAAACAACCAGAACCTGCTCCATTTATCAATTCATCAATTGGTGAAACAATGTGATGCAAAAAATGTATTTGCATCTTAACATGGTTAGCTAGCCAGCTAAGGAAAGTATTTAGCATTTCATGGTAAACAACTCTTGTTTTTGTCAGGAGAAGTTGCTAAATATGATTAAAACTATTAACCTTCTATAGTACATTTTGCTAAAAGCAATCTGAAAAGTACCTGAAATCCCATGAGGGACCTGGAACCATGCTAAATGATGTGAAAGGGTAAATAAGTTAATAAAAATTGTTCTGGTTACCTATTACTTAAAATATTTACTCCTATATGTAATTATTGTAATGGTGTGTGTGCAGAGAAACCAGGTGCAGGTTGATATCAGATTTAATGAAGCCCAGGCACTGCACATTCAATTAAAGGCACACAGGCTGAAATATATAATACTGAAGTCTTTAATACAGGCAACCGTCTGAAATAATGCTCAGGTTCTGAATTGTCCTCACAAATTAGAAACCGTGACACCGAGACACACCTTACACGTAACGAACACACAAGACACATGAGGGAAAAGGGGTTTAAATACACATGAGGGCAATGTACACAACACAGGACAGATTATTAACCAATTTGAAACAATATTTATTGCTATTTTGTTCCTCCCTGTCATGGCTTAGCAGGTCACCTGTGCAAGTTCTCTGGTGTACATGGAAATGACAGACATGTGCCATTCATTAGCCTTAGTTTTACCTCCTCTCCCTTAGTTTTACCTCCTCTCCCTGACAAGCTCTTCGTGTCCCTTTTTACAGCCCCCATATGGGCCTTAACGAGGGGGAGATGTGGGGATTGACTTCCCAGCTGCCTCTTAAAGTTTCAAACCCCTCCCCACGCTCTCCTGGCACTCATCCCCCAGAGGGCTCTGGTATCTCTCGGCTGGTTCCCACCAGGCAATCTCCATGGTGCTGAACAGCTTGGAACGGGGCAGCTTGGGTGCGTTGCTTGGGAGTAAGCGCCACAAAACACAGCTGCACAGGTTGATTGCAAATTAGCAGTACATCTGGCAACTGTAGAAAGAGGTTTTCAAAGCAACTTGAAGCGACTTACAAAATGGTACCACCCTTCAGCCACAGGCGTAGATTATGACGCGTCCCCACCAGATTTTGTCATTAGTCATTTTGTCCCTCTTTGAGAAAAAGACCCGGTGCCGCGTGGCAATCAGGAGAGTCTGAACTTTTCCCAGTAGGCCGTTAGTGTTTCGCGGCCGTGAGGTCCGGTCTGATAGTAGTTATCGATTGGAAGATTTTAGCAACATCATCCCACTGGTCTAAACTGTGCAGCCTCTGCTCACGGTGGGCCGCAGCAGCCTCTGTCAATGAGACGCTGTAGTGCTAGCAGCACCCCAGAGACGTGCAGTTTGGGTAGGCAAGCTAGGCACTGCCTACCCTGCCAAAATTCAAACATAAAAATGTTTATTGAATAATTTTATTAATAAACTTGTATTTGTATTTTTACTGTTTATTCTTGTGATTTATATAAGCAATATGTGTGATGTTCCAATTGTTTAGATGTTACGATGACAAATGTACAGAAGCAGTTTCGCAAAATCAAATAAAAAAACGTTAGAATAAGCAGTGCTTTTACTGTCCATTCTTTGCAAGTTGTGCATGCGCACTTCGATCCTGTATTCTTCAACTTGTATGGCAAAAAGCACAAATATGCTGTGCCTTTGCACGTAAAAATGTTATGCCAGTAATCATCTCCATTATATATCAAACATGCACCAATAAAAATCGAGACATTCCTGGACAGTTGCGCAGCTATCCTCATTGCACCAGCTACATTGTAAGCGTAATCCCAGTGAAATTCAAAGTCCACATGACAGCAGCAGTGTCCGCCTATATCACAGAGTTAAGGAATTTCTCCAAGCTCGATTGTAATTCAAAAAAGGAGACAATACCAGCCATTATAGGTTCGATGGAGCGCACATTTTCCACCCTGAAACGGATCAAAACATACAGTCAGATCCAGACCGGGCAAGTACATCTTTCAGCCCTTGCCATTCTGTCAATTGAGAGCCAGAGACTATGCAAACTGAAGGCTTTCCTCTTCATGAAGAAAGAGCGGTGGATGGATTTTATGTACAATCTACTGATTGGTGTGTCAGAAACTATTTTGGTCTTAATATTGAATTGATAAGTGTGGTTGAATTAATGTCAACTGCAAGCCATTTGCCTTCATATTCAATTGAGCAGTGTGTGTTTTCATTGTTGCTGACTGACAACATAATCGGGTATAATAATAAATAATTAAAGTTAAAGATGGTTGCATTCTGATGCTGGACATGAACTACTAGTATGTGTGTGCGTGCATGTGTGTGTGTATGTCTGTGTGTGTGTGTGTCTGTGTTTGTGTGAGTGTGCGAGAGAGAGCATGTGTGCCGGGCTCGTGTGTAACGTTTACTGTTCTGACGTAGTAGCCTAAACAATAAATGAGGTAATCTGGCTTTCATAAATCAGTGCCTAGCCTCTTACTGACATCACTGCATGTCACTGCAGCCCCCACTCCCCCGGCCTGTGAAAATGTACCTAGCACTTCTGAAAAAGCACTTCCGAAAACGTTTCTTTCCCCATGCACATTTCAAACCAAACTGACGCCCATGCCTTCAGCAGTATTGTGCAATAGTAGGTGGGTATTACGCAATCATTTAAAAACTTGATAAAACTTATATATTTCAAAAAGTTTAACGATATAAAAAAATCACATTTGAAACATCCTGGTTTAGATACGAAGTGAACGTTGTCACGGGATGATGCTGGGCAGATGTGTAGGGATGATGTTTGGGGATGATAGGTGAAGATGATGTAGGTATGACGTTAGGGATGTTGGGTACAGATGATAGGGGTGGATGATATAGGGATTATGGCAGGGACAATATGTTGGGATGATGCTGAGGGATGATGGGTGGGATGTTGGGTAGGGATGATGTGTTGAAATGATGGGTAGGGATAATGGGTTGGATGATGTGTCGGGATGATGGGTAGTGGGGTTCGGTCCCACAGTTATCTGTAAGGGGTTGTGTTCTGTTTTGTATTTTCTGTTGTGTATATTTCTGTCAGTGTGTGTCCAACAGGTGGAGCCATTCAGCCGGTGGTTGGAGGTGACAGGGCTCATTCCCTTCTGGTCCGATTGTCCTCTGGTCCCACCCCCTCATCAGCGCTGCCAGCTGCGGCCTGTTTGGAGCCTGGTTTATAAACCCTGCAATTCAGTGTTTCTCTCTCTCTCTGGGTGACAGCCGTATGGTCTGTGTTTGGTGGTTTTGGTGTCGTGAGGTTCTGTGCGAAAGAGCTTGTTAGTGTGTTAAACCTATCGATAAATATTGTTACTTGTATATTGTAAAGTAGACTGTTAACTCTTATTTTGTTTTCTTCCCAGGGGAAGGGGAACGCACTTTGGATTGTGTAGGTTAGTGCCGCTCGTGGGCTTACATCACCCGTAGGGTAACTCCTGGGTCTACAAACACTAGGTTAGACCTGGGCGGACCACCGCCTGTATTTTGGTTAGGTTGCCTTGTTCGTGTCCTAGAATAGTTTGGTGTGTGTTAGGTAGATTAGGACAGGTAAGGGGTGGGCTTTGTTATTTTGATTTCTCTACTTTGGTTCTGCCTAGCCCCTTCTCCTAACCTTATACTGTTCGGCTAAATAAAAGCCTTGGTTTTAAACGGTACATTTTGTCAGTTGTCCTTCCTCGCACCCAAGACCCCATACCTTATTTACTGTCCACTTAGTGTCCTTAAGCAGCGGGTTGTTGGTCCCCTCCCTTAAGAGGTATACATACAGTGCCTTGCGAAAGTATTCGGCCCCCTTGAACTTTTCGACCTTTTGCCACATTTCAGGCTTCAAACATAAAGATATGAAACTGTACTTTTTTGTGAAGAATCAACAACAAGTGGGACACAATCATGAAGTGGAACGAAATTTATTGGATATTTCAAACTTTTTTTACAAACAAGGAACTGAAACTTGGGCAAGCAAAATTATTCAGCCCCCTTAAGTTAATACTTTGTAGCACCACATTTTGCTGCGATTACAGCTGTAAGTCACTTGGGGTATGTCTCTATCAGTTTTGCACATCGAGAGACTGAAATTTTTGCCCATTCCTCCTTGCAAAACAACTCGAGCTCAGTGAGGTTGGATGGACAGCGTTTGTGAACAGCAGTTTTCAGTTCTTTCCACAGATTCTTGATTGGATTCAGGTCTGGACTTTGACTTGGCCATTCTAACACCTGGATATGTTTATTTTTGCTTTATGTTTTGGATCATTGTCTTGTTGGAAGACAAATCTCCGTCCCAGTCTCAGGTCTTTTGCAGACTCCATCAGGATTTCTTCCAGAATGGTCCTATATTTGGCTCCATCCATCTTCCCATCAATTTTAGCCATCTTCCCTGTCCCTGTTGAAGAGACGCAGGCCCAAACCATGATGCTGCCACCACCATGTTTCACAGTGGGGATGGTGTGTTCAGGGTGATGAGCTGTTTTGCTTTTACGCCAAACATAACAGTTTGCATTGTTGCCAAAAGGTTCAATTTTGGTTTCATCTGACCAGAGCACCCTCTTCCACATGTTTGGTGTGTCTCCCTGGTGGCTTGTGGCAAACTTTAAACATAAATATTTATGGATATCTTTCAGAAATGGCTTTCTTCTTGCCACTCTTCCATAAAGGCCAGATTTGTATCACCCAGTCTCATCTTGGCTTTGGCCACCACTCCTTCCAGTTCTCCACTACTAATGTCTGGAACGAACTACAAAAATCTTTGAAGTCCATCGTCCCCCTCACTACCTCTAAAGAATTACTATCAGGGCTACTTTCAGACTATTGTACATGCAGGGCCGGTGCAAGGTAACTTGGCCCCCTAGGTGAAAGTCCTGTGAGCACCCCCCCGCGATTAACACTGTCGTGGCAAACTCATAGCCACCTTCATATTCAAAATATTATCAAAAGTTGGCAATACTGAATACAAGCTTTATTAGTTTACAGCACACATACTCAGTTGCTACCACCTTGCTTCTCCCATGACAACTCTCACATTTACTTCATGTTAACCTTTATATACTCCATATATACTCACATTCAATATGTCAGCCTCCATTCACCATCATGCGTCAGCCTCATCATGTAACTTGACCATCCTACATTCCAAGGGACACTCGTTTCACTCATTTTCTTCACCTTCTGGTGAACATTCTACAACTAACAATTTACTTTTATGTCTATATTGCATGTTCACAATTTCAAGTTGTTAGTTTCACAGAATTTCACCAAAATGAGAATTCCTAATCTTCAAGTATGTCACAGATTTATAGGAATTGTCATTACTAAACATACGAAACATTGTCTGAAAATGTTTCTAACAGAAATTAAAATATGTCTAACAGAAGTTTTTAAATATGTAGTTCACAGAATAGTTGTCAGGCTTAAGTCTTTGAGGTCTTCATCCATGTGAGGTATATCAGTGCACTGTAAAAAAAATTGTTGTTTCAACTTATTATTTTTAGTGGTCTTGTTGCATGTCCTTTTTCAAGCTAGGAGTACTTTACATGTTAAGTTAAACTAGCTTATATCAAATTTTCCTTGACCTTAAAAGACTGTTAAGTCCACTTCACTATTTTGTCAGTATGATGAAATATTCCTAGTTTACTAACGCAATCTTCAGTTACGTTAACTTGAAATATTTAGTTGTTTTAAATTAAGCCAATGTTATGTAAATAAATAAAGCTAAAGTTAAATAAACCTGACCAATTTGTCTGTATAACTTACTTGACAGAGTTCAATCAGTTTCTAATGTTGTTATTTCAATTTTTAACATATTCTTAACTAGTACATTACAGTTAAGCATTGAAAATTGGAATATTAACACACATGCAACTACATCATACCAGCTTTATTAGGAATGGCTGTGCAAACCATCAACAGTAGCAGGAACAAATTGCAGGCAACAGACAGCTGCATAATTCTCTGTCAGTGTGAAGACTAATGTTGGACATCGGTGTTCTAATCAAAGACTGTTAATTTCCCTGATGGTTTGATATCAGTTCATTATTATAAATCATGCCTCATGTCACAACAAGCTATGTAACAGAAATACAGAAATGTACTTTTACGTCTTTAAAAATGATTTACATTTTGTGAACTCATCTTAAAATGTACAAATGTTGTATTACCCACAATGCACTACAAACATTCAACATTATATATATCTTAAAGTGATATTTTTAGCCAACACAACTGAAATCTTGCTTTAGTTGATTTGACTTTTGGGATCTAAATGGAAAGTTCCATAGACATAAATATTAGTGTATTCAACTTCCTTTTGTAAGTTAAGACAATGAAGTGCTTTTAGTTATCATAGCTTGATATTTTTTGTCAATACAACTGTAATCTTGCTTTAGTTAAATTGACTTATTGTTTCTGTTTTTAAAGTTGAGTGAACACAAGTTGCTTGTGTTTAGTGGTTCTTTAGTTCCCCCCTGTGAGTTATCCAGTGAATTTCATGTTGTTTTCTGTTCCAACTTAGTCCAGTGTTTCTTTGTGTGTTGTCATTCGATAGGTTGGCTAGTGAGCCTAGTACCTTCTAGATCAGCTTGATTAGTTATTACTGTCAGCCGTGTGTAATCAGGGAGTCAGTACACACTATATAGACAGCCCAAACCAGAGAGAGAGCGTTGGGCATTGTAATCTAGTATCCTGTTACGGGTGTTTGCACTATTTTCATTCTGTGTCAAGAAGAGGTTCCAGGAGCTGTTACGTGAGTGTTTCTCCTTGGTTTCGGTATGAGAGTATAGGCGTACCGGTTGTCTTGTGCTTAAATATATATATATGTCCGTGCCACTATAAGAGCATGTGCTATTGTTCTTCTGTGAAGCTCCTATCTTCAGCCTATGTCGCACGTATATGTCCTTCGTGACCAGTGGTTAAAATAAATGGCAATGGAATACAGCTACACCTCTGCATTCGGGTCCTCCTCTCTCAACCACACTACACAACGTGACAGAATGCCCAACCCATCAGAGAGATATTATATATATATTATGATTGGGTTGAAGTCAACTCAACTTAAAGGTACAATATGTAGTTTTCCAAAACACTAACAAAAGATGTACTTTGCATTAAAAAAGCAAACATCACTATACCTATATTATATATATTTCTTAGTTGTGTACTTACATTATCCTAAATGTTTCCACCAACTTTCAAACCCAGAGAAAATTGTAATATAATTCGAAGACACAGGACATTTAATTTTGTCTTCAGTCAATGCCGTCATATAAACTTTGACTGCTCTAATTGCTCTAAGTTCCAGGGAACCACCAAATATAACGTGAATAAAGTTATTATATTTTTAACGATACATTACTTTGTCAGTGAACATTTTTTCTGCTGGAGACGCTAGATTGGAAGGTTGTCATTGACGACGATAACCAAACCCATGATCCCACGCTACTTCCCGACGTCATCCAATAGCACGTCATCCAATAGCACAACTTTTGCTATTGTTTTGATTGAGAGACTCCTAGCGGCCAACAACTACATATTATACGTTTAATATGATTTGTCAAATCAACACATTTCTAACATTTAGTTGACTTGTAAATGTATTATTTTGACACAAAAACCTTTTTTACAGTGTGTAAGCAGATGTCACAATCCACCATGTTCATCAGCGCCAACCACGATCTGGCTGTCACTCAATTGTTTACTCATTCTTAGCTTGAATTGCAATCTATCATTTGACTGTACTGGCTATCACTCAACTAAGATGTATCTTACAAAAGCAAATACCTATCTAAATATGTAACCTTCCATTAAATCTCAGATATTTCCTGATTATCATCTTTCTTCCTTGGCATGTCATATGAAACATCTAATCCAAATGTATACCATACCCTTCCATGGCACCTGGCTTGACATTGTCCATGCTCATTATCTTCTGACATTGTCCATGCTCATTATCTTCTGACATTGTCCATGCTCATTATCTTCTGACATTGTCCATGCTCATTATCTTCTGACATTGTCCATGCTCATTATCTTCTGACATTGTCCATCCTCATTATCTTCTGACATTGTCCATGCTCATTATCTTCTGACATTGTCCATGCTCATTATCTTCTGACATTGTCCATCCTCATTATCTTCTGCCAGTTCATTTTTTCAGACACCCTGGTCCAAAGCTATAATTGTTGACTTTCCTTCTCAAATTCTTTTCCTTTATATTCTTTTTGACACTGTCTTTCTTGAAACTATTATTCTTGTTTTCTTTTGAATCTGTTTTCTCCTTGAAATTGTTTTCTTCTTTGAATTTGATACTGTTCATATTCTTTGACGGTCAGTATGTACTGTGATGGACTTCCATCGTCCATGCAAGGATTCCAGTCGTGTGTTGGGAAGCTTTCCAAACAGTGCTACTAGGGAAGATCAAAATGGGGTTTCTTCATCAATCAGTCCAATTCATTTGCATGCATTTGAGATGAGATGTCCCATACGAGATACCTCTGGAACAAAATAGAAAACAATGCTTAATTTCACAATCAAATCATGCTAACATAATATGCTATGAATTGCTAGTTCCTTTCATACACTAAGCTATATCTTAATCTATTGTATCTCCAACATTCTTTTCAACTAGCATTGTTTTGTTAATGATCAAACATACTTCATTGTCTTAAAATAAAAATAAAAATTAACAAACAAATTACTTTATTATTTTTCTTTATATCTCTAAACTATATCTATATTTCAGCTTGAAATTATTCTTATATTTGTCAGAGTAAGTTGCAACAAAATATCAACATCAGTAGTATTTCTATGTAAATCCCCTCTGTTGTTTGTCCCTCACGATGCTTTGTAGGTCGGAATCGCTTCCAACTCCTGTTTTAGAGACCACTGAAAATCTCTCTCTCCTCTCTGCTGTAGTTGTCGTCACAAGCTGCAGTGCTTTCAAGCCTTACTGGTATTGCTGCTATCTCTCTGTGATGTTTCAGTCATTCCAGGGTGTAACACATCAGATGGGTACTGGCAACAGTTTGGTCCTGGTTGCTCCTTCATCTTTACACACACTATGATCTGTGTCCTCTGCTTGATCCTACTTAGCATTCATCCAGTTAGTCTGTGAGCTCAAACAGTCTACTTGTAGGTCTAGACTGGCTTGGCTTTGGGATGGCTTTGTCGTTGGCACAGGCATGAGATACGCCTTCTTCTGACATGTGGCAGGATTTAGAACTCCTACTTAGTGTGAACAAAAACTTTGGTTATTTAGTTAAAACATCTTGTTGCTTAGATGTTGCAAGAATTAACTAATAACAAACTGAAAGTTATACAAATTTATATCAATAATCATGAATTAAGTTAAAAATGTAAAAAGTTAAAAACATTTCTTTTTATCTCAATCAAAAATCCTAATTATACTAAGTTAAAAATGTTAAAGCTAAAATTAGCTATATACAGTGCATCAAGAATGTATTCACAGCATTTAACTTTTTCCACATATTGTTATGTTACACCCTTATTCCAAAACGGATTAAATTAATTATTTCCCTCAAAATTCCAGAAATAATACCCCATAATGACAATGTGAAAGAACTGTGTTTGACATTTTAGCAAATTTATTAAAAATAAAAAACAAAAAGCACATGTACATAATTATTCACAGCTTCTGCTCAATACTTTGTTGAAGCACCTTTGGCAGCAATTATAGCCTGAAGCCCATTTGAGTATGATGATATGAGCTTGGCACACCTATTTTTGGGCAGTTTCTCCCTATCTTCTTTGCAGGACCTCTCAAGCTCCATCAGTTTGTATGGGGAGCGTCAATGCACAGCCATTTTCAAATCTCTGGCTGCTAACAGAGTCTGAGCTCTGGGTGGACCACTCAATGACATAAACAGAGTTGTCCTGTAGCCACTCCTTTGTTATCTTGGCTGTGTGCTTAGGGTCGTTGTCCTGTTGGAAAATGGACCTTTGCCCCAGTCTTAGGTTCAGAGCGCTCTGGAGCAGGTTCTCAGCAAGGATTTCTCTGTACATTGCTGCATTAATCTTTCCCTCGATCCTGACTAGTCTGCCAGTCCTGCTGCTGAAAAACTTGCCCACAGCATGATGCTGCCACCACCATGCTTCACTGTATGGTATTGGCCAGGTGAAGAGCAGTGCCTGGTTTCCTCCAGAAATGACACTTGCCATTCAGGCCATAGAGTTGAATCTTTATTTCATCAGAACAGAGAATTTAGTTTCTCATGGTCTGAGAGTCCTTAAGGTGCCTTTTGGCAAACTCCAGACGGGCTCTCATGTGCCTTTTATTTGCTCCTTTTCGACCAAAGATTAAACTGGAAAAGTTTGCCTATTTTGAACCAGTTCTTTGTGTTTCAACAGCCAAAGAACCGGCTCTTGGCCAGGAAAACTGGTCCCAGAGCGGCACCAACTCTTTGCTGGTCTAGAACAGTTCTTTTACCAAGTCTTGCTTACATCAGGGGCTGGGGGCGGGTTATTGTGACCAATAACACGATGGAAATGTTGTGACTGCCATTGTTAAAAACTAAAAAGATAGTACAAAGATTGAAAGATTCTTCTGATCCCAATATAGGATCACAAAGCCAGAAGAAAAATTTGCAGAAAAACGATGTTGTCCGATGTAGTTGCTATGCTTGAAGTTGGCGCTAGCGTTTCTGAAAAAGCGTTTCTGGAAAAGCTAAGATGTAGGGCGACGTACACAGTGATGTAACAACGTCACATGCTCTCTAGTATGTGGAAAAACAAACAGGTCCTAAGAAGGTTCGCAAGTTGAACCAACTGTGAACCAGCACCAGTTCAGAAACCGAGCCAGCTTTGGTCGAAACAAGGTAATTGAAGAGTGGCTGCTGTCTGGCCACTCTACCACACCTCCTGATTGGAGGAGTGCTGCAGAGATGGTTGTTCAGGTTTGTTTCTTTCTAAATCATGTCCAATCAACTGAATTTACCACAGGTTGACTCCAATCAGGTTGTGGAAAATCTCAAGGATGATCAGTGGAAACAGGATACACCTGAGCTCAATATTGAGTGGCATGGCAAAGGCTGTGAATAATTATGTACATGTGCATTTTTTTTAAATACATTTTCTAAGATTTCAAACACACCTCTTTCACATTGTCATTATGGGGTGCTGTTTGCAGAATTTTGAGGGAAATAATGAATGTAATCTATTTCGGAATAAGGGTGTAACATTAGAAAATGTGGAAAAAAAGTGAAGCGCTGTGAATTCTTTCCAGATGCACTGTAAGAGGGTGATTTTATGTGTATGCATAAATGTCCCTATGTGTGGGAATAGGTTATACTCTGTTGGGGGCCTCATCACAAGCTTTCCTTGAGGACTGGAAAAGCCATTCTATTATCATCTCTGAATCGTTAATAAATAATTGAATTTATCCGTATGAATGTACAAAGCACAGGATTATTTATGTTATAATGTGCTTATTCAGTCTTGTCATTTAGTTTTGTCATTCCCAGGTATTAATTAATCAAATTTGTGTCGTAATTATTTATTCTTACACATATATTCCCCTATTTGTCTAAAACTCACATTTGAACATATGCATATATCCATACATCTATACACAATCATATCCTTATTTGGCCTCTTTCAGTAGTGAAAAAAGCGGTTTGTTTCGTCTCTGTGTGTGCTCTTCTTAACTTTTTTCCTCTCTCTCTCTCTCTGGGCCTGGTCGCATAAGAGGGTGATTTTCTAATTTTTATGATTATGGGAATATGCTACAAAGTCTTTTGCACATATCCAATGTAGTTTGACAAAAGGGGAAAATATGTTATCCCCTCCTTGCCAATCTCCATATGTATTTTGGGAGTATGCTATACAAAATAGTATAGATAAATATGTAATACTGTTTCTCTGTCAGCTACTCCTTTTTATACTATATTTTTATTCCAATAATATTTACATGGCCCTAGGCCATCCGCTTTCTCATTCGTTCCGTCTCTCATTCCTTCACATGATTCAAATTTATACCAGTTCATTCATTCTCTGCAGATTTTAATTTATTCCTAGATATTAACTCAGAGGGAAATCTTGTCTTATTTTAAACCTATCACCTTTTTTCTTTCTATAAACATTTATTACAGTATGCTCTTTTGCTATTTGCATGCTAACTCTCACATGTATCTACATGCTACCTCACAAATCTACGGCGTGAGAAACGCGTTTGGAAAAGAGAGGTGCTAGAGGAGAGAAAGACAAGAGAGGAATGAGAGAAAAAGTGTAGTGAAGTGATACCGGGTTTTTTATAGCAAGTCCTGGCTTTAGGCTCTGAGGGTAGACCTAATACTGTCCCTAAAATCAGTAAGGCGGGTATGTGTGGGTTTCCCGTTCAACAGAATTTTGTATAACTCCGTTACCGAGTTCAGCAAAACCACATGCGTGCTAGCGTCAGCACTTAACTGGGCAATGGTGCGAGGCACAGACAGGCTAGCTACACAGACGAAGAAGGGAAAACGTGTTTGAGCGTGGGTCTAGGGCCGGTGCTCATATCGTGTAAACGAACAGAGGTCTCACGTCAAATTTATATAGTTTAGTGAGTGATTGTTAGAGCCAATTTTGAACGTTGAGCTGGTAAAGAAGAGTGGAGTTGGAACGCTATTGAAATCCTTTCCCGCTTTGTGGGCGAACTGAGTAGGAAGACGCCTTTTCAAGAAGACGGCCGGTGAGGAGTTTGCCCTGCCAGCCATCCAGCACCCTCCTAGTGCGATCCCTGTGGGTTAAGGGTAATTTTTTGCACTACACCTCGTCATACACCCATGTTTATACCCAATTGTACTGAAGGGACATTGGACTGCTGTTGAGGTGCATCCCGTGCATTTCACGCACACACTTCGTTAGCGCCTACTGAACTGAACTCAACTGGATAGCAACGGGGCGGGTGCTTATATACACACACCTTCACACACACACCTTCACACACACACCTTCACACACACACCTTCACACACACACCTTCACACACACACCTTCACACACACACCTTCACACACACACCTTCACACACACACCTTCACACACACACCTTCACACACACACCTTCACACACACACCTTCACACA
>JACXGM010024550.1:0-15685 GCA_016801145.1 Umbra pygmaea
GAGAATCATCAATAAACAATACTTTGCCAAATATCAGGAATAGTCCTATTTTTTCAGACTACCAATAGTAGGCAGGAAGATTGGTTTTGCCTTAATAGGCTAATGTTAACTTATATGGCGACTTGAGTAGTTAAGCAGTATACTGTGACTACCTATGTGGTTGGTTCCCGTTCTCTGCTATGTTTAGCAACTCTTGGATTAAGGATTGATGTTGACCATCATGTTAGGAAAGAAGAAACTCAATTTTCTCACTTGGCTGCGCACTGACGTGTTTTTGGATGTCGGGAGCGAGAGTTGCGCAGTCTCTTGCGTTTGAATGCGTTGTCTGACTTTGAGGGTGACCAGCGCAATACTTCATCTGAATTTTTGAATTTGATTAGAAAGCAATGACTTTTATTTATATTTGCAAAGCAGTTATTTATTTTAATTATATTAAGGAACACTTCTAAATGTGTTAATCTTATCTTCTATTTTGCCTGCAGCATTTTTACGTGCGCATAAAAGACTGTGCATAATTAAGTCTGCACACGGTGTGTGACTCCAGCTTCTTACCTGGAGCTGTGTACGGCTTGTAACCACAGAGAAAATCGCTGTGCTCTAGCCATACCTCGTTAAAAGTGCAGTTTTCCATTTTCCACACTTAGGCCTAGCCGAACTTTAACAAACTCTGAGGAGACGCAGATGTATTTCGCGGGCAGGTATTGTATTGCATTTTTTACAGGATTTGTAGTTTTATCACCACGTACGTATCAACATCAATATTCCCAGAAAGAACGACAACACACCAAATCAACGTTCTGAGGGCAGCTTTCTGCTGGTTTTGTTACTGTTGCACCTTAAAAAAATGTCCGTGTGCAACGCAAAATGTACTTTTGTTCCTAATTAACATCGTCAATATGAATGACTCCGCTTTGTAGGCTACGACTTGATATTTTCTCTTTCTGCGGCCAGCGTTTCTGGAAATGAACAAGGATAAAGCCATTTTTAAGACCTGACTAAATTAAATTTAAGACCTCGGATGAAAATCTGGCCATTTTTAAGACGTTTTAAGGCCTTAAATTTTACGTTCAGAATTTCAGACTTTTTAAGACCCCGCGGGGACCCTGCACACAAGTGGCTTAGGTAGTGCAGCTCAACCAGGATGGCACATCAATGCAAGCTGTGGCAGGAAGGTTTGCTGTGGCAGGGTTTGCTGTGTCTGTCAGCGTAGTGTCCAGAGCATGGAAGCGCTACCAGGAGACAGGCCAGTACATCAGGAGACCTGGAGGAGGGCGAAGGAGGGCAACCAACCAGCAGCAGGACCGCTACTTCCACCTTTGTGCAAGGAGGAGCAGGAGGAGCACTGCCACAGCCCTGCAAAATGACCTCCAGCAGGCCACAAATGTGCATGTGTCCACTCAAACAGTCAGAAACAGACGCCATGAGGGTGGTATGAGGGCCCAACGTCCACAGGTGGGGGTTATGCTTACAGCCAAACACCGTGCAGGACGTTTGGCATTTGCCAGAGAACACCAAGATTGGCAAATTTGCCACGGGCGCCCTGTGCTCTTCACAGATGAAAGCAGATTCACAGTGAGCACATGTGACAGACGTGACAGAGTCTGGAGACACCGTGGAGAACGTTCTGCTGCCTGCAACATCCTCCAGCATGACCGGTTTGGCGGTGGGTCAGTAATGGTGTGGGGTGGCATTTCTTTGGGGGGCGCACAGCCCTCCATGTGCTAGCCAGAGGTAGCCTGACTGCCATTTGGTACCGAGATGAGATCCTCAGACCCCCTTGTGAGACCATATGCTGGTGCGGTTGGCCCTGGGTTCCTCCTAATGCAAGACAATGCTAGACCTCATGTGGCTACAGTGTGTCAGCAGTTCCTGCAAGAGGAAGGCATTGATGCTATGGACCGCCCGTTCCCCAGACCTGAATCCGATTGAGCACATCTGGGACATCTGGGACATCATGTCTCGCTCCATCCACCAACGCCACGTTGCACCACAGACTGTCCAGGAGTTGGCGGATGCTTTAGTCCAGGTCTGGGAGGACATCCCTCAGGAGACCATCTGCCACCTCATCAGGAGCATGCCCAGGCATTGTAGGGAGGTCATACGGGCACGTGGAGGCCACACATACTACTGAGCCTCATTTTGACTTGTTTTAAGGACATCACATCAAAGTTGGATCAGCCTGTAGTGTGGTTTTCCACTTTGATTTTGAGTGTGATTCCATATCCAGACCTCCATGGGTTGATAATTTTGATTTCCATTGATCATTTTTGTGTGATTTTGTTGTCAGCACATTCAACTATGTAAAGACGAAAGTATTTCATACGATTAGTTCATTCATTCAGATCTAGGATGTGTTATCTTAGTGTTCCCTTTATTTTTTTTAGCAGTATATGTATATAAATATATACACACACACACACACACTTGATACACACAAAATTATGCAGTTAACACACAATACAGTTACTTGTGGTGTCCCCCAGGGGTCAGTCCTTGGCCCCATCCTCTACATCCTCTACCTTACCCCCCTTTGGCCAAATTATCAGCCGCCACAACATTTCATTCCACTGCTATGCCGATGACACACAGCTATATGTAAATGCAACAGCTGAAACCTCACCTTCACAGTCATCACTATCAATACTCACCACCTGTCTGGAGGAGATAAAGGCATGGATGGAGCACAACTTTCTTCAACTAAACAGTTCCAAAACTGAAGTCATCTTGATTGGCACTCCTCACCAGACCAAATCATCATCCATAACCAGCATCACCTTTTCTGGCTCTAACATTCCCTTCTCATCAACAGGCACTAATCTTGGTGTAAAAATGGACTCCCAGCTCACTTTTGAAGCCCATATAAATCACATATACAAGACTTCTTTCTACCACCTCCGTAACATCTCTAAACTCCGTCCCATTCTCTCCCTCTCTCATACCAGAGGCTGGTTCATGCCTTTGTCTCCTCCAGATTGGACTACTGTAACGCACTTCTCATCGGGATTACTAGAAAAAGTCTGCAGAGGCTTCAGTACATCCAAAACTCTGCAGCAAGGATCCTGATGAGAGTGCGGAAACATGAGCACATTACCCCCATTCTCCACTCACTCCACTGGCTTCCCGCCTCCACCAGGATTGAGTACAAGGTTTCCCTCCTCACACACCAATGCATCCATGGACATGCCCTCCCCACCTCACAGAACTTATCAAACCACAGAACACAACACGTTCCATCCGCTCCACTCACTCAAACCTTCTCCATATACCCAGGACTAAACTCAGGACAATGGGGGATAGGGCCATTTGTGCAGCTGCCCCATGCCTGTGGAATGCCCTACCTGACACCTTGATGGCTCCTCAATCCACTGACTGTTTTAAAAAATGTCTTAAGACTTTCCTTTTTAGCTAAACTTTTTGTCCCTTTTAGATGTTAGTTTCATTTGTTTTTAACCTGTAGCACTTTGAGATCTCTTGATGAAAAGTGCATTATAAATAAAATGTATTATTATTATTGTTATTATTATTATTATTATACAGAAATATAAAAATGACAGAAACATAGTTATCATTATTTCAGCTGTCTACCAAAGATAATATCACTGGAAAATAAATAATGAAGATGAGCTAAAAGTACAGTTGTAATTTGAGTGTATTTACATCCAAACCAGGTAAACAGTTTAGGAATTACTGCACCTTTAATCATGTAACCCTGCCCTCCTTTTAAGGTTCTCAAAAGTATTTGGACAAATGAACATAATTAATTAAATTGTGAGTATTACACTTTGGTTCAAACCTTTTGCAGCCAATGACTGCCTGAATACTGGAACCCATTAACATCATCAGATGCTGGGATTCATTCCTGGTGAAGCTCTGCCTTTACCACAGCTGTCTTCAGTCCCTGCTTGTTTCTGTGTGTTTGGTCATCAGTTTGGCCTTTACCAAGTGAAAGTACAGCTCAACTGGATTTAAGTCAGGTGATTGATTTGGCCATTGCAGAACATTCCACTTCTTCGCCTTAAGAAATACATAATTCATCCTGGTGCTTTTGTCAGCAGTCACATCATCAATAAATACAAGAAACCAGTTCCATTGGCAGTCATACATGCTTAAGTCATAACACTACCTCCACCATGCTTCACAGATGAGGTGGTATGCTTCAGATCATTAGCTGTTCCTTCCATACAGGCCCATGTCATAACATTACCTCCACCATGCTTCACAGATGAGGTGGTATGCTTCAGATCATTAGCTGTTCCTTCTCTTCTCCATATTCTTCTCTTCCCATCATTCTGTTACAAGTTGATGTTTGGGTAATATTTCCATAGAATGCTGTTACAAAATCTAATCTGGTCTTCCTGTTTTTGAAGTTGTGGTAAACCCTCTGTATTTACTCTGGTGATGTCTTCTCTTGATTGTTCATTTGGACACCTTGCTTACCTTCTGGAGGGTGATCTTGATCTGGCTGTTGTGAAGTTGTTTTTCTTCACCAGAGAAATATCTCTGTCATCCACCACAGGTGTTTTCCATGGTCTTCTGGACCATTTGGTGTCCTGAGCTCACCAGTGCGTTCTTTATTTTTAGGAATGTACTAAATAGTTGATTTGGCCACACCAAATTTTTTTGTTTTGATTTTTCATCCTAATGTTTGTTTGCTTCTCTAGCATTGACTGCTCTTTAGACTTCATATTGACGGTTAACCGTAACAGATTATGTATGCAAAGACTTTAAACTCAATTTAGACATTTTATCTGCTTACTTGTAATTTAAGTAATTAGAGAATGAGACACACCTGACCATGAAACAGCACAGCAGTCGATTAACGGAAGGGACCACATGTAAAAATCAATATGCTGTGGACAGCTGAAATTATAATATCTTAGTCAATGTCCTAATATTTATGGAACTAATGCTATATAGAAATACACAGTACACACACATACAAGAAAAAATATATATATAGAGTACACACATAAACTGTCTAGAAATATCCAATACACACAACTGCATACCAACATGTGAACCTTAAGAAGGTAATGCATAGAACATCAGGCTGTAGAGAAGAATGTTCCAACCAACAACACAAACACAACAAACTGAGCCAGATGCATACAAATGTGGCGGAAAGTATTGGTACCCTAGCATTTTATTTAAATAATGCACCATTCATCCTGAAAATGCATGTCTTTGGTTTGAAGTGGATCAAAACAAAAATGCAGTGAAAAGAACTGAATTATTGCTTATTCCATAGACATTCTAAAATGGACTGGACAATACTATTGATACCCTTTAGAGGTTATATGAAATAATTGAATTGCAGTGATACCTCAAGCAGACTTTTCTCTTTAATTAGTTTCACAGGTGTCTTCAATCGCCTAATCTCTCACTCAGAGATTTTAATGGAGAAAAGTTCTCACTCTGCTGGATTGAGTGACTGTGTTTATGACACTGAACATGGAAAAGAGAAGGAAACCCAGAGAATTGTCAGAGGATGTTAGAACATAAAGGCTACAAGACCATCTCTAAAGACATTGATGTCCCTGGGAGCACTGATGTCAATGTAATTAAGATGTTTAAAGGAACGCTCCAGACCCCTAAACAATTCAAAATCGTAGTGCCGGTCATATTTCCGACATTACAGTCACTAAAAACACCTTCAGCGCGTTCGATAATATCCAACTCGGCCACCATAAATTGCCCAAAAACCTTGTTCATTTTTAACACAAGTCAATCTTTGATTTGAGTTGATAGGAGAATATAATAGGAGGAATAAATATTAAGAAGCTGAGTGAACGTATCTAGATGTATTTTCAATGTTGAAAATGTTTCAGTAAGTTTTTGGGCAACTTACGGTGGCCGAGTTGGAAATGACCAAATGCGCTGAGGTGTAGAGATTTAGTGACTGTCATGTTGGAAACACGAACGACACAACGATTTTGAGGTATTTAGAACGTTCCTTCAAGGCCCATGGGACTGTCGCCAACATGGACCTGGCCGTAAGGAAAGATTTGACCTAAGAATGGATACGGCTTGTTCAAATGGTGGGAAAAGAATCATGGAAAACTTCAAGACAGATCCATGTCAACGTTCAAGTTTAAGGTGCAACACTTTCAAGTCGCACCCTCTGTCATTGTCTGAATGAAAATGGGCTCAATTATAAAATACCCAAGAAGACATCACATCTAAGACAAAAACACAAAAGGACAAGCCACAGTCCTTCTGAGAGAATGTCCCTTGGACATATGAAACAAATGTAGAGCTTTTTGGTAAATCACAAAAACTATGTGTTACAGGAAAAAAATGTAGCTTTCAAAGAAAAGAACACTATCACCTTCATGAAACACAGGAGTCTTAAGTCATGTTTTGGGGTTACTTTGCTGGATGCCTTAAATCTGTTCAGAGCATGATGAAATCAGAAGACTTTCAAGGCATTGAAACATAGAGCCCAGTGTCTGAACGTAGAGCCCAGTGTCTGAACGTTGTGTCTCAGTCACAGGTCCTTGGTCCTCCTGCAGGACAATGACCACAATAATACCTCAAAAAGCACCCAAGAATGGATGTGAAGAAAACCTCGGACTGTTCCGAAGTGGCATTCTATGAATCCCAATCTAAATCCCATCAAACATCTGTGGAAAGAGCTGAAACAGTTGGGAACAGTCACCCATCAAAACTGAGTACTGGAATGGTTTGCTCAAGAAGAGTGGGCCAAACTACCAGTCGATATGTGTAGAAATCTCCTTCAGAGCTACAGACAGCTGTCATGGTTGCCCCATCCTGGTTGGTTCTGCGCACTGTTTACATCAGACCGTTAGATCATTCATCCATCCATGGCCTATGTCTGTCAGTTAACTACACAAACTGTTTCTATTAGCTCTTTCCTGCGTGTATTTAATTCCTGGTTCTTGTTCACTTGTCCTTACACGTGTATGTGTATAAGTATTGTTTAGATGTGCTACATTTAACTACTTTTAGACTCCTCACAGTGTATTTATTTTTGTCTACATATATTGGTATTAAACATCGTTGCTTTCATTCCTACCTTGCGTTTGTCTCTGTTATCTCCACACCCTACAAACAAGTTACAACAGCACTTGATTGCAACCAAATATTTTTATATAAAGGTTCCAAATATTTTTATCTGTGCCATTTTGTTTTACTATGCATACCAAATGCTTTTGTCAATTTTTACTTGAATTTTTTTTTTTAAACGGAAGGGTACCAATAATGTCGGCCACATCTGTTTGTACAAATGTATGATTAGGAATGGTTTCCACTAACGCTCTGTTCATGTTCCCAACACCCAGCTTTAGTACCGATAGTTAACATGTTAGTCATTCACATGTTAGTCATTCACATGTTAGTCATTCACATGTTAGTCATTCACATGTTAGTCATTCACATGTTAGTCATTCACTAGAAAGCAATGTTAGGAAGGACAGATAAGAGGAAATGTAAAGGAGTCTAATGTACTTGTTCCATGACTTATGTAAAGGAGCTAGATGTACTTGTTTCATGACTTAGTTAAAGGAGCTACATGTACTTGTTCCATGACTTATGTAAAGGAGCTACATGTACTTGTTCCATGACTTATGTAAAGGAGCTACATGTTCCATGACATATGTAAAGGAGCCTAATGTACTTGTTCCATGACATATGTAAAGGAGCTACATGTACTTGTTCCATGACTTAGTTAAAGGAGCTACATGTACTTGTTCCATGACTTAGTTAAAGGAGCTACATGTACTTGTTCCATGACTTAGTTAAAGGAGCTACATGTACTTGTTCCATGACTTATGTAAAGGAGCTACATGTACTTGTTCCATGACTTATGTAAAGGAGCTACATGTACTTGTTCCACGACTTAGTTAAAGGAGCTACATGTACTTGTTCCATGACTTATGTAAAGGAGCTACATGTTCCATGACTTATGTATAGGAGCTACATGTACTTGTTCCATGACTTATGTTGAAGAGTCATTTGAAATGCTTTAAGTTTAAGTATGGACAGAAATGTATTAGTGGTTAAACTACCATGGAATCACATCCTGCATTGCCAGGGTGAGGGGTCAGGTGTCAGAGGTGAAAGGTCAAAGACAGATCCTATAGTTACCCTGTTCCTCTGCAGGAGACGAGCAGTCTTCCTCTGTGACATTTCCCTGTAACAACGAAAGAGAGATTTATGTTGTGTTGAATTGTACAGTCTATTATATTTCTGTATGTTACAGTGTGGTATATTACAGTGTTGTATACTACACTACAGTGTTGTACACTGGTCAAAACAATTAAGGGAACACACAATAATCACAGAATAACACCAAGTCAGTTAAACCTCAGGGATATCAATCTGTCCAGTTAGGAAGCACAAGCGATTGTGGAATCAATGTCACCTGTTTTGGTACAAATGAAAGTGACAACATGTGCACTGGAGAGGCAACAGCAAGACAACCCCCAAAAATTGCTCTCTCCTTAGTCTTCTTCCTTAATTTTTGCATTTTGTTAGTGTTCTTGTCACTATTGGTACTGTAGCATGAGGTAGTACCTGCAGCCCATTTAGGTTACACAGGTAGAACAGCTCCTCCAGGATGGTACATTCATAGGTGCCGTGGCAAGACGGTTTGATGTGTCTCCCAGTACAGTATCAAGAGCATGTAGGAGATACCAGGAGACGGGCTGTTACACAAGGAGACCTGGAAAGGACCGTAGAAGGGCATCAACCCAGCACCAGGACCGGTATCTGCTCCTTTGTACAAGGAGGAACAGGAGGAGCACTGCCAGAGCCTAAAAAATGACCTCCAGCGGGGTACTGGTCTGCATGTTTCTGAACAAACTGTCATAAACAGACTCCATGAGGGTAGCGTGAGAGCCTTACATCCTCTAGTGGGACCTGTGCTCACAGTACATCGTACAGCTTGAGTGGCATTCGCCAGAGAACACCAGAATTTGCAGGTCTTCCATTGGTGCCCTGTTTTCTTCACGGTGACAGCAGGTTCACACTGAGCACATGTGACGGACGTGAAAGTCTGGAGACGCCGTGGTGAACACTATGCTTCCTGCAATATCATCCAGCATGAACTTGTATCTGAATTTCAATAAATATTTAATAAATATCTGAATTTCAATACACATAATTTTCAAAAGTAATTTTCAAAAGATTATTGTAGAGAACAGGGAAGTATTTGACTTTTATAAATTACTTGTGTGAAATATTATATTGAGGAAATGGAAGATCACAGGCACAGTTCTTGTTAAGGCCAGAAGTGGCAGGCCATTGGGCCAGATAAAATATTGGAAAGGCAAAGGCGAAGGATGGTGAAAATGGTCAAAAACAGCCCACTGACCACCTCCAAAGCCCTACAACATCATCTTGCTGCAGATGGTTTCACTGTGCATCGTTCAACAATTCAGCGCACTTTGTGGAGAAGCTGTACCGGAGAGTAATGCCGAAGAAGCCTTTTCTGCACACATGCCACAAACAGAGTTGCTTGAGGTATGCAAACGCACATTTGGACAAGCCAGCTTCATTTTGGAAGAAGGTGCTGTGGACTGATGAAACAAAGATGGAGATATTTGGTCATAAAAACGAGCATTTTGCATGGCGGCAAAAGAACACAGCATTCCAAGACAAACACTTGCTACCCACAGTAAAATTTGGTGGAGGTTCCATCATGCTGTGGGGCTGTGTGGCCAGTGCCGGTACTGGGAATGTTGATAAAGTTGAGGGTTGCATGGAAACCACTCAATATCAGCAGATACTTGAGAATAATGTAGAGGAATCAGTCACAAGTTGAAGTTACCCTGCGGCTGGATTTTTCAACAAGACAACGACCCAAAACACTGCTTAAAATCTACTATGGCATTTAGGCAGAGGAACAAGTACAATGTTCTGGAATTTTGATACATATTGCACATTTTCTGTTCATCCAATAGACCTAATTTCACATCCGAAATATTACTATGTTCAGTTATTTGATAGATCAAAATAAAATTGCTGATCCAAACACCCAATAATTTATAAGTGAAAATCATGGAAATTGCCAGGGGTGCCTAAACTTTTGCATACAACTGTATGTAATATGAAGTTGTGCGCCATCCCCTGTTCACTCGAGCTATAGGGTTAGGGTTAGCTATAAGTCAGGACTTGATTATTTCAATTTAATCTTAATTTTAATTTAACCTTTATTTAACCAGGTAAGTTGACAAAGAACAATTTCTTATTTACAGCAACGACCTGGGAGCAATTAGGGTAAAGTGTCTTGCCCAAGGACACAACGACATTTGGCTCAGTCGGGAATCGAACTGGCAACCTTCTGACTACAAGTCTGTGTCCCTACCCACTGAGCCATCTGCGCCCCTAGTCAATCTAGGGTTAGGGTTAGCTATAGTCAGGACTTGATTATTAGTCAATCTAGGTTGAATCTAGTTTCTAAGTCCTTCCAGTCGGTGTCCTGCTACCACTAAGTATTGTAAGTAGTTGTGCCATATGGTTTGAGTAAAGCATATGGTTTTTATATTTTACTAGAAGCGCCTGTGCCGCTATAGAGCATGAGTATTGTGAAGTAGTCGTAAAAGTGTATTGTGAAGTATATACAGTTGTGCATACTCGCTGTATATGTATCCGTCAGCGGTCATTCAGTCTTCTTTGAAAAATCATAAAAACTACGACAACCATACCCGTTTGGTCTCCCTCTCCCTATCTCCTCTCAACACTACAACAAATTGCCATAAAGCATTCAAACCAGGTTTAAAAGTAGTTTTACAAAAACTTCACCCAGCTGCTGGCATATTGCACATTTTCTGTTAATCCAATGAACCTCATTTGACTACCAAAATATTACAGTGTCCTTCAGTTATTTGATAGATCAAAATGAAATTGCTGATTCAAACACCCAATTTCTTATAAATGAAAATCATGGAAATTGTCTAAACTTTTTAATCGACTGTATCTCCTTGATTACCACATAACGCTGCACATCCTTCGGACGCCTCTCCTTCCAATTTCCCGCTGCTAATGATTGGAACGCACTGCAAAAATCACCGAAGCTTGAATCAACTGTCCCTTTAACTACCTACTATCAAATCTATTGACAGATCAATCTACACGCTGACCCCACCCACTCTTCTCGGCCATTAATGCATTTTGCACACTCTCACAACTGTCTGTTTTGCACACTCCCTTGTCCACAGCCTTTATCACTACGCTACCTACTCTAGTGTTATTTTTGCACTGTCACTTTATATTACAATAAATTTACCTCTCTCTCTCAGACCGTATGTCACATTGAATGTATAGTATATTGCCAAGCCATTATATTTACCAAATATCTACCTCCATATGCTGACATTTGTTGCACTAACTGTAGAAATGACTAATTAGTCATATTCTGAAGATCTACACACTGTGTTCTTGTTTATTTTTTTTCTGGCACTTTTATCTTGGCCAGGTCGTCTTTTTAATTGAGAAACTGTTCTCAGTGTGCTCACCAGGTTAAATAAAGATTAAATAAAAACATTTATAGAAACAAGACAAAACACCTGACAAGTTTGCTAACTATTTACAACTATTTCTCCCATCTGAAAACGCAGATGTAGTATTCTTACAGGAGATTTATTTACACATTAAAGATCATCCAAGGCAACAAAGTTCAAGGTTTAGTCAGGTTTTCCATGATAACTTAAATTCCAAGGCCAGAGGGGTTGCAATTCGAGTTGGTAAAATAATAAATTTTTCAGCTACTAATGTTATGTCGGAGAATATAGGGTCTATCTTATTGTAACAGGCTCTATTTGGCACACCCCTCTCCTATTGGTCAAAGTCTATGCTCCTAAGTTTGATGATGTGGACTTTGCCAATAAGTAGTGGGGGAAAATCTATTTGCTAAACACTCAATGACTGATATTTGTAGGAGACCTGAACTGTGTTATTGAACTCTGGACCGCTCCAAACCCAGAACTGTGTCCCCCTCTAGCATGTCAAAGGCCTTTTCAGACTTTATGGCTCAGAAAGGGTTAGGGTTTAGGGTTAGGGTTTAGGGTTGGGGTTTAGGGTTAGGGTTAATGTACTGATCCATGGAGGTTTCAGAATCCACGGGCTCATGAGTATTCTTTCTTTTCACATGTACATCACTCTTTCTTCCATATTGACTATTTCTTTTTTGATCACTCGCTCGAATGTAACGTCTTCTGAATATTTTCCTATTGTTAGATCATTGCCCCCTAACTCTTGACATTGATCTTTCAATCCATCACTGTTCCCCTCCATGATGGAGATTCAATTCCCTTCTTTTATCTGATGCAGACTTCTGTGGCTTCCTGTATTCTAACCCTAACCCTAACTCTTCCTGTGTTCTAACCCTAACCCTAACCCTTCCTGTGTTCTAACCCTAACCCTAACCCTTCCTGTGTTCTAACCCTAACCCTTCCTGTGTTCTAACCCTAACCCTAACCCTTCCTGTGTTCTAGTCAGAAAGGCTCAATCTCCCCTTTGCTACTAGGGGAGCAAATCACCTATTTTAGAGGTGAATCATCTCTTACTCTTCTCATCAAAGTAAAACACTAAATTAGAGGACCTTGTAAAAGCTATGTAGTATTATAATGATCACTTACAATAAACAGGCACAATAGTATAGGAGCAACAAACAATATACACACCTAAACACGATGGAACTATAACAAAATAAAGATAACGTCCAACAGCATGGCAGACGTACAGCATACAGACTGAAACAAATAGAGTATCGTATATATATGGAGAAAGAATTTCATGAACAGAAAATGGATTTGACTGATATGATGATATGATGAACAGCTGTGTAGCATAGAGATTGAAAGAGTCCAATGACAAATCCTAAATACAAAATGTAAACCCCTTTTTCATTATTTAATCGATTCACCACTTAATTAACCATTATTGTACGCACATCACCCATTAATTTACACCGTAATTATGATTAATAACGCTTAAACCACCACTTAAAACTCCAATGAACAAAAAGTCTGGATTTATGTTTCCAAACATGGACATGACAAAAAGTCTGGACTTATGTTTCCAAACACGGACATGACAAAAAGTCTGGACTTATGTTTCCAAACACGGACATGACAAAAAGTCTGGACTTATGTTTCCAAACACGGACATGACAAAAGGGATGTCAGCGCGAAAGGAAAGAATGGTCTTTTAAGAATGGTCTTCCACCTGCTGGGAATTCTTTGAGACAACTTTGGTTAAGCCCTGCCCCCCTTAGTTACTGTTGCTATGTCTGACAACTTCATCTGGGCTCTGGTTTGGTATCAACATGGCTAAATTAAAGTTTTTATTAAACTTTTGCATACGACTGTAATTAGTCTTATTAGAAGAAAAGGTTATGTTACAAAGTTAAACAGTCGACTGTCCCAACTTATTTGGAGTGTTTTGCAGTCAAAAATAAATTACATTCACAAAGTAAAACATAAAATAATGTGTTAATAATGTGTTTTCAATACAATAGAATAGAATTTTTAAATGGCACTGTTCTTTATGCATTGTACATATTGTCCCAACTTTTTGATATGGGGTTGTATTCCAAGCAGCAAAACTCCAGGTCCAACAGTTCTTAACGAAATGTCGCCTGGCCCCTTTACTATTATCAATGTTTAACGAATCAATGGAACTTGCTTTGTTCCCTCCGATCTAAACACAACCCTCAATAGCCCTTCTTAAAATGGGGAAGGACCCCACCTCCCGTTATTAATTCAGGCCCCTTAGCCTCCTTAGTGTTCGTGTGATGGTGTTTGCAAAGTTGCGAGCATCTTAAAGTAGCCCATTTCAGACAAAGAGTCCAGCTTTATCAAGGGTAAACATACAGTTGAACATCTGGACCTTCTTTAAATTTATTCTAAACAGTCAATTTTTGGTTTTAAAGATGGAGGGGGCAAGTATTGGCGATGCGAGCACCCGGTGGAATGCGTAGGAAGATTCCAAACAACATGAGTACTCAATCTATTAGATACACAGCAGGGTTTCCCGCAGCACTTTTCTGTCAAGGCAGCCGCCCAGACAAGATCAGATAGCCGCCCTAACTGCACAGTCCCCAAAAATAAATATGAAGTGTGATATGTGTCCAGCCAGCGCCATCAGGTGGTATTTTAATGTAATTGCACTCTGTTAGGTGCACAGCGATAAACAGTGAACGTGATCACCATTGCACATTTTGATTATTATGTTGCCCCCCCGGGACAAACTGAACTCTACCGCCTTAATTAACACATTTTCTGGGGGAAACCCTGCACGGGGTTGGTTGAGTACTGGAAACCTGTAATAAACTAAAAGTACTGTTACTTGTTCCAAAAAGTACTTAATGGTACAATATGTAGTTTTCCAAAACAATAACAAAAGACGTACTTTGCATTAAAAAAGCAAACATCACTATACTTATATTTTATATATTTGTTAGTTGTATACTTACATTATCCCAAATGTTTCCACCAACTTTCAAAAACAGAAAAATTTGTAATTCAATTGGAAGACACAGGAAAATTCATTTTGTCGCCCGTCAATGGCGTCATATAACCTTTGACTCCTCTAGTTGCTCTAAGTTCCAGGGAACTGCCAAACATAACGTGAATGAAGTCATAATATTTTCAACAATACAGTTCTTTGTCAGTGAACATTTTTTTCTGCCGGAGACACTAGATTGGCAGGTTGTCATTGACAACGACAACAAAACCCATGATCCAACGCTACTTCTCGACGTCATCAAAGTACATGTTTTGATATTGTTTTGATTGAGAGACCCCTAGCAGCCAGAAACTACATATTTTTTTATTGTATGTTGAAGTAATAGTACCACCTGAAAATACTACTCAAGTAGAGTACTTGGTCAAAAACGTACTTGAGTATTAGTTACTTTTTTTCCATACATTAAAGCCATAGTAACAACAAATAATTATAATTTAAGAGGGTACAAACACAAACTGCATTTTTCCTGTCTGACTAGGCTTTTTTTCCACAGTCAGCCTATAGTAATGCTGTATAGAAAACCAAAATGAATTGTAAAAATGAATAATTCTGTATAAGTAAATAAGTTCTGAGCCTAAGTATGAGTCAGTACAGTCTAATTTCTGTATTAAGTATAAGCTGGTTTTCAAAGTTCTTGCTAACCAGTCTGACTCTTTTACTAGTAGAGATGAATCCTGCACAAGATACAGATATGTTTTCTTCCTCTCTGTCCATCTCCCATGCCTGCTCTGGGCTCTCTACCAGCTAGAGCTCACTGCTCTGGGCTCTCTACCAGCTAGAGCTCACTGCTCTCCAATAACCTGAAACACTGTTGTACATAACTAATGTCAAATTAATCAACACTCGTTACAGCAAGCGTGCAAGTACTAAATATGTGACTGTGCATTTAACGTCAAGCAAGTACTAAATATGTGACTATGCATTTAATATGTCAAGCAAGTACTAAATATGTGACTATGCATTGAATATGTCAAGAAAGTACTAAATATGTGACTATGCATTTAATATGTCAAGAAAGTACTAAATATGTGACTATGCATTTAACGTCAAGCAAGTACTAAATATGTGACTATGCATTTAATATGTCAAGCAAGTACTAAATATGTGACTATGCATTGAATATGTCAAGAAAGTACTAAATATGTGACTATGCATTGAATATGTCAAGAAAGTACTAAATATGTGACTATGCATT
>JACXGM010024551.1:0-15685 GCA_016801145.1 Umbra pygmaea
GTGCCAGCTGCTTCTTTGGGTGGCACAAGCACACCCGTGCCTACGCCATTGATTTGTGGAACACAGAAACTTCGGATCCGTAGCGCACTGCAAACGTGTGATGTGTGAAAGCACAATGGCTTGTCATAACTCCGCACCGCAAACGAACTGCAACCGCACCGCATCCGCACTGCAGACGGAGTATGTCTGAAACGGGCGTTAGTCACATTTAACGGAAAATGCTGCAGCTGTGGTTGTTCAAAAATAGCCCAATAAACCGCAACCCGCGACCAATATATTTTCTACCGCCAAATTGATTTAAAAATCGCCCAATTTGGCTAGAAAACCGCGGACATGGCAACACTGCTCAGATATGTTGTTGCTTGGATAGATTTCCTGCTCGTTCTCTCTCGCGGCTGTTCCTGAAATCACCGTACTCATAGTAATAGGCGCACACACCCTTTCTTTTTGCGGCCCGCTTGACCGCAGTGAAGAAGAGGGTGTGTCCGATTAGGGTAATTAACAGGATGCTGACACCAATTGTGGCCTGTAGGTAATAAAAGTCTAAGTTCAGGTGCAGCACTGAAAGGGGTTAAACGCACATTGGTTAAACTATGGCACCAAGAAGGCTTAGGAAAGGCAGCAATACATCTGACGGATGCAACGATGACCAGCTTAGCAAGGAGCAGCGCCAAAAGAAAGGGGCACTTTTTATTCAACAGTTTCAGAAAGAAGGTTATTGGAGTTTAAAGTAGGCCCATTCTTTTTGTCTGTTTGCCATGTTCCTCTGAAGTGCCTGCATTTGTGTTCTCCATTTACAGCACAGGACCGTATGAACGAGATGGAGGCACAATTGGAAGAGACACTTGCAACCGTAGATCGGGTTTTTAAAGTCGAGTTGATGAAAATGCCACCTGCTGTTCAAAACACGTTGATAATTGATTTAATAAATGGTGGGATATTCAGTAATTGATTTAATACATATTCAATGTTATTTTAATGTTAGTCGAATACACGTCTCATGTCATTCTGACTTCGTTTAGCGGATGATAATTCGCCAGGTGAAGTCACCATCGCCATTAAGGTAAATGTTATATCAGAGACTTGCTGTAAGTTGCTATGTTGCCTCCTGGTTTATTGTAGAAATGTCAGTGACTTACACTGATTTGTAACAGTCAGAATCACCAGATCACCAGCCTCTTACCCGGAAGCCCAGTAAAAAAGGTATGTTTTCTCAATAAATATAAACATGCACATGCTCATTTTTATTTGATAGTAAAACCTATTTATTCCTGTAGTCAAAATCAGTGATGGCACACCCAAACAGGCCACAGCAACTAATAGGAAGATTATGACCGAATCAGTGAAGGTATACGTTTCGTTCTTAACTAATTTGTGATCATGAACTATGGCTGTCAATTATCCTTTTACAAAATTTAAATTTGAATAATTTACTAAAATATTTTTTTTTCCTGAAGGGCGTCAAGAAAAACCGATCACGTGTCAATAGTTCAAGCTCTGGACACATACGGTAACCCATAACTTACCCATAATCAGTTGGCTACTCAAACGTGTGACTCAAATACATTGTGGACTAGTAGTGTGTCCATTACAGTGCATGACTGAGATCGCCCTCTTCTGGCTGATATCGGTCTTCTGCTTGCAGCTCTGCCTCAGTCACAAATGCAAGGAGAATCCAGTCTCATCTTGACATTGATAATGTCAGTGATCAGACTTTACGGCCTGGAATGAAACACAGGTTTGTCTTATATGGTTCTCAAGTTTGTTGACTTATCCAAAGGGTGACATTGAAGTGCTTGGTTAGTTTGAAAGACTGTATTTAATGCATAGGCATCAGGACTGCCTATGCATATAGGGCCCAGGATCTTGTGCTACGCCCCTGTTTGCTTTACTATTCACTTCCAACACTTAAAGTTACACTATATAGGCTAAATTCTAATGTCTTTATAATTCCACTTGATATATAGGCTAAATTCTAATGTCTTTATAATTCCACTTGATATATATTAACATAAGTCCCCTCCATGTACACCATGGATGGAGCACTTTACTGCAGCATTTTGGAGAAAATCACACAAAATTATAGTGGGACCCTATGGAGATTTAAATTGTGATATACTTAAAGCAACATTACAGCTTAAAATCCAGTACTTTCTTTGATTCTACTTGCTCGATATTAAGAGCAGTCCCTCTATTTGTACACTAGATATGAAGCACTTTTACTGCAGCAATTTGAAGAATTTCACATGTAAAGGTATTGGAACCCTACGGAAATTTGAATAGTGATTTCCTTAAAGCTATATTCAGAATTTCTGTTTCCACTTGATATATCGTAACACTAGTCCCCTCTGTGTGCACTACATATTGAGCACTTTTACTGCAGTATTTGAGAAATTTACATGTAATGATGTAATGGAACCCTATGGAAACATCGATGTCACAGTTAAGGCTAAATTTCTGGTGGAATGATAAAGATATTATTTAAATGTGGCTGTAATGTAGCTTTAAGTATGTTTGCATTCAAATAACCATTGGCTCCCACTGTACATTTACATGTGAAATTCTCAAATGCTGCAGTAAGTGTTCCATACATGGGGTACGTATAGGGGGGGCTTACCTTAATATATATTAAGTGGAAATGTAAAACTATTATATGCATTTAGCCTGTAATGTAGCTTTAAGAAAATCACCATTCAAATATCCATAGGCTCCCATTGTAATTTTACATGTAAATTTCTCTAGAATGCTGCAATAAAACACTCCATATGTGGTGTGCATGTAGAGGGGGCGTGCGTGTGCAAGTGTGGCATGTGGAATCATAAATAAATTATTTGGATTTAAGCTGTAATGTTGCTTTACGGAAATGGATAAAATGAATACATTTAAATATGCTCTCCCGTAAGTACTTGTATAGCCGCACATACGATTTTCAAGTGTCTGCTAGGGATTCATTGGGATTCATTCAAAGACTCATTGGGATCAGAGAGAAATAGCTTGAATGGTTGGTGAGGTTTTTTTTTTTAGGGATACCTAACGGCACTGTAAATGCGTGTTGCCAATGTATTGTCAAATCATGTTTAAATGTTTTGAGTGGGGAAAGTTTAAGTATTTAAAACAATGTTGATTTGTTAATGTTATCGAATTAAATCCTATTGTAAAACCTCAATGGAAGGTTTAAAATATGTGACTATTACACTAAAAAAACAAAGTCATAGGTAAGCAACTCTGTCTTGAATACATTTTGGTATCTAGCATAAACGCTCTGGGAGCGGTAACATATTAAATAATAATGGACTGTTCCCTAAAAGTTAAGTGTGCAGTTCTTTTAGAGCAGGTTTAAATGAATTAACTTTTTTAAATAAACTACATACTATGTTTTAGTACTAGTGAAGGTTAGGAACTAGCGTATTGGATCCAGGGATGGAAAAGTAATACAAAATATAGACAAGGGTAGAATAGAAAAATCAACATTTCAATAACTAGCAACAAATGTGTATTTTTGGAAATTGGTTATGTTGTCCCTGTATAACTGTTTGACAAATAACAAATCATGTGTTGTATTGTACAGTAGTAGCTGAATGTAATTTTAAAATGGGCACATTCTCCAGAGGTGACGTTTTAATTAAAGGGCACATTTTATTTTCTATTTCTTAAGGGGGCATTATTGATTTATTCGACAGACCACAATATAAAATGTCATCCAAATGAAATTTATCAGAAGTGTCATCTAGCGTAAATGAAATTAGCAAATATCACTTTGGTGTACTGTCTACTAATATGAAATGCATTCTAAAATGTGTTTCTAGGTCTATTGTGCGGTCAGCCAGTGATGGTCACCTGCCTTGCTCCCTGTCTGCGTTGGTGCCACACGTAACAGTCTCTACATCCCTTGGAGAGGTACATTTCAGTAGGCTTGTTGGACTGCGGTTATTTCAACCAGTGTCTTAAGTGACATATTTTCTTCCTAGACCTTGTGCCTCTCTGAGACTATTGATGATGTTGACGTCAGGTTACTGGATGACCGTGCAGTTTTCCAGATGAAGAAGTTATGGGTAAAGTTGTACTCTGTGTTCTGAATTCCTCTAAAGAGTGAATGAACAACCAGTCATAGTAATTCAGATGAATCCTGCTCTTTCAGAAAATGATGGACTACCTTTTCAAAGTAAAAGAGGACCAGAGTTGATCACAATTTGTGGTGATTTAGACATGTAACAAAGATGTACTTTCGCAACTTGAAGTATGTTTTACAGAGTTTAAGTGTGATGCAATAAATAAAGTCTTGTGTATATTATTGACTGCTTAAATGTTAACTTACTAATGTCCAGGGCCAAAAATAGATGGTTTATACTCTGTAGAGTGTGTGCAAATAGAACTACAGTACTTCCCTTTCAGTAACCAGATTACAAAAGCTGTACAACATGTATTTCATGATCTGAAAGCAGTTTAGGATAATGATTTCCTATTCTATGCAGTGCATGTTTGGTCATTGGAACAGGAATTGCAAGGTCAGTCTTTATGCATAGTGTAGGGAAAAATCTGATGCAGCTTTCTGGAAATTGTTTTTGATTTATTAAATAATTTATAGCATTTGTAAGTTGGTCACATGAAATAGAAAGTAGATCTTTTACAGCTCGAATACCACTTAATGTTGGTGTCATTCAATGTTTTGTATTGAAGATGGTAAAAGGTTTGTAGTTGGTTCTATTAATATTGTGTGTAGTCCTTTTAAAATTAAGTTATTACCCTGCTGATAAGAGACTTGAAATGTGACAGTGGGTCAAGTTGTTTGTCTAGCAACGGGAAGGTTGGTGGTTCGATCCCGGGTCCTCCTGATCAAGTGTTGCGGTGTCCATGAGCAAGACACCAAACCCCAGCTGCTCCTGAAGAGCTGGCTGGCGACTTGTGTTGCTGAGACCGCCTTCGGTGTATGATTGAGTGGATGTGAGGCACTGTAAAGTGCTTTGCTGGCCATTGTTTAAAAAAGTGCTATGTAAATGTAGTCCATTTACCATTTCATGCTTACACTCAGTTTCTAA
Source organism: Umbra pygmaea (assembly GCA_016801145.1). Taxonomy (NCBI): domain Eukaryota; kingdom Metazoa; phylum Chordata; class Actinopteri; order Esociformes; family Umbridae; genus Umbra; species Umbra pygmaea. Next base: position 5,037 of record JACXGM010024551.1, read on the forward strand.
AATATTCCACAATATATCACTAAGATTTTAGTAATCTAGAAAATTTTACAACGCACATACTAAGCTACATGGGGTGGATTCAATGTGTTTAGAGCAGATGGGATAGGGAAAGCTCATGATTGCTATTCATACAAAAATGACCTACATTTGAGTTACTTAGAGTTGTTCCAGACTTCTGCTAGGAATAATTCTGTATGTTAAGCTAATTAACTGACATTTTAGCAACTCATGACATGGGTGGCCAAACCCTTCCATGGGGGGCTTAGTGTATGCAGGTTTTCACTTTCACCTTGTACAGTGCTGATTGAGTAGCTCCCCTATTGGTTAGGATATCCCCTCACCTGCCAGTCTAGGTCCTAATTTGGCTCTAATTAAAGGGAAAGACCAAAAATCAGTACACTAGGGCCTCATGGAAGGGTTTGGACACCCCTGACTTGTGATGTCAATACTCTAGGTTAGGGTTAGCCTGGAGGGCTACAACCCTGTAGGTTTTCACTCCAACCCTAATCCAGCACACTTGATTTTAACAGTTAGCTGGTTGTAAAACTGAATTAGGCGACGTTATGTGCAACTGGAGTGAACCTAGAAGTCGGAGACCCCTGCTCTAGGAGATGGTCTTGTTTCTCAATTCAAGTTAGACTATATTAGGGACTTCTGTACAAAGCGAAACACCACACAATTAGTTTCAAATTCTGGAATCATTACAGATAAATGCTAATGCAAGTCAGTCAGTACACATGCGAAAGGATTAGACAGTCACCATATATACTTTTGTGCTAGAATTCACAGGAGTTTGATCTGCACAAGGAGTCTAGAGCAGGTCTACCCAACCCTGTTCCTGGAGATCTACCATCCTGTAAGTTTTCACTTCAACCCTAATGTAGCACACCTGATTCTAATAATTAGCTAAAGGAAAGCGAAAATATGTTGCCCACAACAACGGTTGGAGAAAACCTACAGCAGGGGTAGGCAACTCCGGTCCAGGAGGCCGAAACACTTCAGATTTTTTATTTTACCTACTAGTTAATTGCAATCACCTGCTTTCCCAGGTATAGACCAGTCCCTTATTAGAAAGAGAAACCAAAAATTAGAAGTGTTACTGTCCTCCAGGACTGGAGTTGCCTACCCCTGACTTACAGGGTAGTAGATCTCCAGGAATAGGGTTGGGCAGCTCTGCTCTAGAGTCATTTAGCGAGGTAAGTAGTCAGACTTATCTATCCCTTATCCCAGGCAGTGCCAGTTTGCACTGCCTTGTGCTGGAGTTCTTGGCAAAGTTAGAGAAGCCATGTTTAACGCCTAAACTTGACCGCCGGTTTCCAAAGCAGCGACTAAGCCCCCTACGCCATGCGGATTGCCTTCATACAGTATTTTTGGAAAGCTGCACATGTGCTGCCACTACATAAAGGTAATAATACTGGTAAGCTTAATTATTCACCTATCTTTAAACTGTGTTGTCTTTTCTGCAGTTAATGGTAAATTGACAACAGCATTTGTATCTGACTGAACAAATGTCAGTCTGGTGTTATACCACCTGCGTACAATACTTTCATGGCTATCAGTTTGGTTGTGAATCATACTGCCAAAGATTTGGTGGAGGGTGGTTACTATACCTCTATATATCTCTCCCTTCACCATTTGTGTCCCGTCCAATTGAGGACCTTTACATTTGGTTGTTTTAGCAGGCAGGGGAGGAGCCCATTTTTCCTGCTTCATTTTGTTCAGGTGTTAGATGCATGAAAAAGGGTAAGGATTTGAACACATTGTGATAGCTAGATCAGTGGATCAGAGCATCTGCTGTTTTGGTAGCAAAAAGCGGGACCTACACAGTATTTGGCAGGTTGTAATACAATGTAAACCCCAATCTGCCCATGACACAAATGTTATTGTTAAGTCCACACAAATGTTCATGACTGTCAAAACAACATAAAAACTTTATGTTCACTTAACACAAACATTCACCCCTTGTGAGGTTGACATAATTATTTTACGTTAAGTCAACAATCTTTGAGTTTTGAGTTTATTCTACTAAAATATATAGAGTAAACATTGCTTAATTAGTTCAAGGCCAATGAACAAAACATACTGTGCACTTAGCATATATTTTGATAGTTAATTAAACTTAGTAACTGGTAGTTAAAATGTATACTCAATGTTTTTATGTTCATTTAACAAGCAGTCATAATTTTCATGTGATCTTTCCCAGCATGCTCTGCTGTATGTTGAAAGCCTGGAATTGTTTAATTATTTTAATGTTTTGTATGGATATTGACTAATTAATTCCACCCTTGCTAAACTAATATTAAATGCATAAATTCTTCTAAATAATCTAATAATTTAATGAAAAATGTTTTTGCACCCACAACTGTAATAACTGTTCAGATTAAATAAGGAATAACATCTTGCTGGCCTAACTGAAACTGGATTCCAAAAGGGAATTCCCTTTACCTTTACAGGAAAGGTGCTTTGCCTGTAGGGTTAAACCATTATGCGTTGAACCATTTGGTTTGAACCAGAGGTAACACAAGGCAATGTATACTGGGAAATTTTACTGGAGGTGTGGCTTAATATTGTACTCAATTTTATGTTACTACAACGTAGTCTTTACTAAATGAATTAAAGTTCATATAACAAGATTACAACAAATAATTTCAAACTAATTAGATTTTGTTGGAACAATGTAATTTCTTTGAGTGTATATGACATACAATTGAATGCTTAGAAAACATTAATCAGTTATGTTGTAGGATTAAAAAGTTAACTCCATCAGACATAAATTCACAGTCAAAAAAGGGTCATGTGACACATTTATTTTGTGTCTAGTGTACTCAATATTTTCATGTTACCATAGTTTACTAATCTAAAGGTTTGGAGTGCAAGCAGTTTCCAAAAAATGTTTAGGTTGACTGAGCGAATTCGGATTTAGTGTATAATGTCATGACAGATTGGTGTGTGTGTGTGTATACCTATACATATCTATCTGTGCAAATCTTTATATACTGTATATCTCTATCCATTCTATATATAATCTATATATCTTCCGGTATGTCTCGGTATTTGGCTAGAGGATCTCTCTCTTCTAAGACACATTTAGTGAACTGGTAAAGAAACTGATTGTTCATGCCTGTCATCATAACATAGAAGTGAAACTGCAGGCCACTTTTGCCAGTGCTTGATTATAGACATGTATGCATGGGTCAGTATCAGTAACAAAGCATTTGGATGCTGTGTATCATGCAGCATTGGATTATTTCTGATTAAAACGTATGCACAGTTCAGTTCGCTGGTACACCTTGACGTCTAGAAGGGCCAGACACTAGTTGATGTCTTTATCTCAATAAGAAATCCAGTGGACGAACAGTAGTTATCAGGCTCTCACATGGCCTGCAAGACACCACATGCTCCCTCCGATGTAAAACTGCTTTACAATATAAAGTTCAAAGCATTGGTGCTTAAGGCAGTTCAAATGACCTTCAAACTGTGAATGCTGTTTATAATGTGTAGGCTTCCTATCTGTTTTTATTCTATTGTATGTTTTAAATTTCCGTCTGTATTCCGTTTGATTTTCTTCATTTTTATATTGCTGTATCAGGGCTGAAAGAGACCAAGGTCTCTACTTGACTCCTGTTTTCAGTAATTGTGAATAAATAAAATACAATGGCTTTCCAAAGAATTTATTCTGCTTGGATTTTTGAACATTGTTGACACTGATCAACACCGAAAGTGTAAGATAAAAAGATTGCTCTAAATTAAACAGAATTGCATTAGGTATTACCTTTTAGAGGCACATTTTAGCAAGCAATTAGACACACCCATCTAGTCTACTAGGTCCAATGTTTTTGGAAAATTGCTTAGCTTCTGTGAAATTTGGAGACCTTTGGCAAACAGCAGTTAACTCTTTCCACATTATCACGTCGCTGTTTCCAGCTCTGCCATGAGACTATCATTTACGGTAGTTGCCATAGGCCTTTTGTTGGCCCGTGAGCTAGTGCCCTTGTCCAGATACTGTTTAAGATGGCCTGTTCTACAAAGATGAACTGTCATGACAGTCTCAATCTAAATAAGTTTATTGAATAGGATGAACCATCTCGTTTTCGAGGGGGGCCTAAAAAGTTAATGAGTTTCACTGTGCTCCTATCCCTAATTGGTGCTTCGGAAGAACCTAACTCAGGGTATGCTTTGCTTGTTCTTTTGTCTTTAAGTTGTTCGTTAGAAATTGTACTACCTATACAGTTGTTCCTGAAATCATAATTTCACCCAGATGGAATCTATTCAATTAGAAGACTGATACAGACAATTGGTTGCACCACAAGTTTGTCACAAAAAGTATTTACAATTTGCTGACTTTGACTTTAATTAGGAGTTTTTGCCACTGATCAATTTTAATGTTGTAACAAAGGCACCAGTGCTTCTCAAACCTCTGGTTAAGTGGCTCAGCAAGTCCAGGATTCCCTAGGCCTAGAACATGTCTACCTTCCCTTAACAACATGTAGGAGTCTGAGATTGAGAACCAGGTGTTCTGGAGCAAAAATTTTAAGCGGCAGATCATCGAGCCACAACTCTCATGCACACTACATTTTGAAAGGTCCTTACGACGACAAAGATCTACCGGTACATGTTCTTCTTAAAATAATTTGTATGACTTGAGTTTTAATCTACCAGAATCTTGTTGCTATAGTTTCTGATCAGGTTACATTTCAAGCCCTCTTGCCAAAGCAGAACCAGTTTGCTGAAGTTCTTTCACCTAGTGCTCATTTTACTTAATGAATGCACTTATGAGTCACGCTGGATAAAACTGTCTGCTAAATTACTCTAATCTAAATGTTCTGGTTTGACAGTACACATGGCACAAATCCAATTTTCTGGAATCTGCAAGCTTGTCTGATTACTCAATGTAGACTATTTATGAGAGGTCCGCTTGAATTCCTAGCCAGTTGGGGCCAAGCAGCCAAACGGTTTGAAAACCAATGTAGAGAATTGTACCAGTAGTTGGGCAGCAGACCAATTATGATCCCTTAACAGATTACCTAGTCTATTCTTATGCGTTTGGTCAAAGTTCAGAAAGAAAAGTCATTATCGAGAGTTGAATCTTTTGGCCAGAACACAAGACATCCAACTCTGCTGCTTGAGATTTGACAAACGTTTATTTACCAACTTCTTAAACCATGTTTTACAGAAGTTATGCGGCTTTGAAATTGTATTATTTAAATTTTTTCCAACTTTAGATGTTTAATCAGTGCAGGAACCAATGCGGTCTTAACATGCACCTGGGTTGAGGACAGATACAGGCGATATAATTTTTGTGTTATCACACCACTTTTATAGACAGAGCAGATATAAAGCTTACTGACAATCACTTTCATATTATACACAAATGTTGTCTCGTTCAAATTTTAAAACATACAAAGGAAAATAAAAGTAAAAACCTAAGAAAAAGTAAGCGGTAAAAATTAAGCACAGATACATACAAACCTAAAGACAGGATGGTGTTGGTGTCCTTTCCTAAGTCATTGTCCAGAGGCTGAGACCAAAACTGCATTTTTATGGTTAGTTTAAATTAATTGTAAATACTATGAAAAGAAATGCAAGTTACACACCAAGCAAAGGAGAAATGACCTTTTTCCATCTCGTCTGGTGTTGCCATAGGGAGAGAGGGGGGCGTGACTGGAGACTGGAGGGGGAAGGGCTGTGCGTTGATTAAGAGATGATGTGGGGGGAGGGGGGACTAGAATCTTATCATGATGAAGGCAAACCAGATCAAGTGTGATCCACACCATTTCTGCTGTGCGAAGCGTTTCCCCATGCACACGGGCTACTGGTGAGCACACTGGACCCCCGGGCCGTGGTGGCCTCCCTCCTCGTCAGAACTGTCGTTGTAGGCTTCACGTCGCCCTCCAGACGATCCCTGGCTGACGTCGTAGTCTTGCAGGTCCACTTCCTCAGCGTCCCCGGACACGATGGGAGCTTCGGCACGCGTCGGCAGCAAGTCTTCCAGCTCCTGGAGGTTAGAGGTTCACACCATTAGAGAACAATGGAGCATACAGAAACTGCTACCTGCCTGGATATTCAGCATGAGGACAATCCCTTTTACAGTTATGCTGACAAGGCAGGGTCAGTGGGAATTCAGAGGGGAGAAAAAAATATTAGCATGAGCTTCTACATCTACAAATCCCTTAACACCTATGAAATAAAACATGAACAATTGAACAAGTAATTAACACACATCTAGCGTTGTCATGGTGTGAGAATCTGAAGACCAGCAGAAGCTGCATCATGCATATTGGCTCAGAGTGGGTAGCATTCTCCGTCTGACAATTTTTTTGGTCCCTCACTTTTGGGACACGGAGGTCTATATGGTAGTTCTGGGTAGAGCTGCAACTAACAATTATTTTGCAATTAATTTAATGACTAATTTATCAAGAGTATTTTTTAGAATCTTAATAGAATTATAATACAGAACCTGTAATTCATATTAACATTTTTATTTGATCATCTCAAAACAAACAGTATGCACAACATAATATCCCAGTCTTATCTGGATTTACAAATATTAAAATTTAAGAAATATCTGAATTTAGGAATAAAATGGAATTCACATTATAGCTAGAAAAATTAATTCAAGTCTTTCAAGAGGAATGCCAAATACAGAAAAGTAAATGCTCCTACACATTCAAAAGAAATCATTTATATTGCAGTTAAAGAATGTCTAATATTTTATCATTACAAATGTCAATTTATATCCTTCCCCATCGCTATAATGAGAAACACGCAAGAGCATTGTGTTCACATTTGCACTAAGCATTCCAGACATTGTGTAAAATGAGAATGTCTGCTAAAGTGACTTTCTACAAACAGGGCTAATGACTTACCGGTAGTCATAATATTCTGTTAAGGTATTTGATTGTTTTATTATAATCGGTAGATAATTATAGCTGTACCATCACTGTAATGTATGGAGAATAAAATTCAATACGCTACTCTGTATTCCCTGTAAGGTGTATTTTAACATTAGTTTGTCAGAAACTTCCATTTTGTCCACCCAGAAGTGTTGCAAACTGATGACGTTTGTCTTTTCTTCCAAAAGGTTTATTATTAATTCATGCAACCCCACAGTAGCCTAGCAGTGACTAGCCTAATAACTTCCAGTGTAAAAATGCAGACATTCAGTGGCCAATGTTAATTTGGTCCTGTAGCGTTTTCTTAACACTAATACATTATTCACCTATAATTTTACAAATATTAGGCTACATGAAAATAGCAATGAGTAAAACAATTCAGAATTTTGCCATTTTAACTATTGGAGAATTGTGATTGAAAAACACTGTACAATAATAGGCACAAGCAGCTCCTTTGGTAATAATTATTTAATTTAGGTGGTGATTTTGTGCATAACAAAGCACCTCATATTGCAGGGAAGCAATATTTTTTATAGCAATAAATACAGTTATACAGCTTTATAGGCTGGTCTCTGAAAGAGGACATACTCGTTATCAACAACGCAAGGTCTATCCATAGTGCTGGAATACAGCTACAACTCCATTGAAACAGTTACCTGAATCATAGGTTCGTTGGCATTGTTGTTCCAATCGTTACATGGTTGAGCAATAGAACTGTTTCTTATGTACAGTAAGCTACTATTCCCTCTCTTGCACTTGGCTACTAAAACTACTATGGCTAATCTGTAAAGCGTTGTGCATCACAACACGCTTAAATGTGCAGGAAGTTTCAGCTTGTAGCATCAGGCTTTTTTCTGTTGTATGTTTCAGTTGTACTGCTATAAAAGCCATTTGTGATTTACATATTACATACCACTACATTGTTGGGACTTTGTTCTAAATACTCTCATAATTTGAAACCCTTCGGCAAGATTTTTTTAGCTGCAGCACAAAGTTGATCTTAACATTCAGACATCATACTATGGCAAGTCGACAGTACTGTTGGGCTAATCGACGTATTAACGTAATCGATGACGTCAATTATGTCAACGCGTCATCCCAGCTCTAGTTCTGGGTCAACATTCCCATCAGAGATCAGATCGTGTCATTTAATCCCATAATACAACTGCTACCATTAACATTTAACCATTTCACTAAACTAATAAAGGAGTTCCATAATTCACCATGACTTACTGTGAGTTTTTCAGGGCTGATCCAGTTGTTGTCTGGAAAATGCACATCAAATTTAATATAGAGGTCTCCTTTTTCAAAAGGATTACGGTATTGTGGCATCCCCTCTCCTCGCACTACTCGGACGGAGCCTGAAAAATAGACAGTATTAAAGAAACATTACCAGACTGCACAGGTTAACTCACATATTTCCAATGTCCTTTCGTAAACTCCACTTACTGATTGAACCCTCTGCTTGCCGTTTGAAACGTTCAATACGTAATACTTGTGCAAAGCACAAACTCTTACCTGGCTCAATGACTTTGCCAGCAGGGTACTTGACTACGATATGTCTGCCATCCAAGTGTTTCAATGTAAACTGGAATCCACAAAGTGCTTCAACAAGGCCAATCTTGTGGGTCATGTGCAGATCATGGCTGTCTCTTTTGTATGTCTGTTAAGGGGGAAACAAAACAGGAGCAAAGTTTTAAAAATTGCTGCATTTCCTTGTTGCCAATATACATCTTTTACAGTTACACAGTGTTCCAAATTATATTTTACACTGATTTTCCTGAAGTCAATGCAAATGACAGTCAAAATAATTTAAGTCACCAACCGTCAGGGTATAAGTAAAATTTTATTGAACCCAACGAACAGTGTTACTTTCCCAAAAGAAATACATTAATATATATACTGAAATCAAAAGCTATTTCAAACACATCTTAACAGGGCAAGTTACATGTTAACATAGGACCACTTCTTTGATTATCTTCACAATTCTTGCATCAATTGAACTTCTGAGTTTAGAGTTCCTGCTTAAATTTCTTTGCAGGATGTCAGAATAGCGCTGCTGTTTTGATGTGAACTGCCTCCCACCCTCGTAGATCTTTTGCCTGAGGCTACACCATGAGTTGGTGCTGGGCGGTATAACGGTTTACACCGAATACCGGTGTACATTTTTGTTATATTAATTTTTAATATACCTCCATACCTGTGTATTTGAATACACAACGTCTGGAATGCTGCCCCGCGTGACTTTCAGATTGGACCCTTTTCAATGTTGCGCTTCTAAACATGCACGTTGCAACTGCGAGGTGTGGTGAAAGTGAATAGTGCTCTAGTGTTACGTTACGGTAAACATGACACAGAATAACTTGTGTCAAGAAGAGGAGCCGCGTCTGTTTGGAGGTTTGTTTAAAAAAATCTGACTTGGTCAAACAGCCATTATACAAGTTCAAGCACCGTCGGGCTAAAGTTGTCGCCGGAGGGGGCAACACGAGCAATTTGCCCCACCACCTTAGCCGAAAGCACGTCTTGGAATATCAAAAATCAAGTCAAGTCAAGTTTATTTATCATGTGCATCGAATAACATACATCATCCCATACAGAGAAATTCTTTTTGACATGGCACGGCGATTTAATGCAGTGGGCTTAAAAACAAGAATTACAACAATATAAGAATTTTAAAATAATAATGGCAATAGTAATAGTAATACTAGACACTATGTACTAAGCAGTGGTCTGGAAAATGTACAACAGTGGAAGTAGTAAATATTATAGATTGGCATGGAAAAATTGCTTTTAAAGGTGCATTTGAATTCTGCTACATCAGATGTAGAGAGCATAAAGTGACCAAAGAGTGCTAGTGCTCAACAGACGATTTGCGATCAGTGTCTGTGTTCCATGTTGAGCAGCCGAATGGCCTGTGGGAAGAAACTGTTTGTAAGTCTGGTGGTCCGTGCCTTGATGCTCCGGTAACGTCTACCAGACTGCAGTAGTGAGAACAGTTCACGGCCTGGGTGGCTGTGGTCTTTGAGGATGTTCTTTGTTTTCCTGAGGCATCGCTTATGGTAGATGCCTTGCACGGAGGGGAGGCAGCAGCCAATGATGCCCTCCGCTGATTTCACCACCCTCTGAAGGGCCTTACGATCAGCAGCGGAGCAGCTGCCGTACCAGGCTGTAATGCAGCCTGAGAGGATGTTCAATGGTGCACCTGTAGAAGTTTATTAAAATCCTGACAGACATGCCAAACTTCTTGAGTCTCCTCAGGAAGTATAGGCGCTTTTGGGCAGTTTTTGATACCGAGATTGTCTGTCTGGACCATGTGAGGTTGTCGCTGATGAACAAACCGAGGAACTTGAACTCTGAAACTCTCGACTTCAGCTCCATCGATGTGTATGGGGGCAGGACCCTCTCTCTGCTGCTTCCTAAAGTCCACTACCATCTCTTTTGTCTTGCTGACGTTGAGAGAGCGGTTGTTGCTCTGGCACCAGGTAGCCAAGGCTCTTACCTCTTCTCTGTAAGCAGTCTCATCGTTGTTGGAGATGAGACCTAGGATGGTTGTATCATCAGCAAACTTTATGATGGTGTTGGAACTGCGTGTGGCCACACAATCATAAGTGAACAGAGCGTACAAGAGGGGACTAAGTACGCAGCCCTGTGGGGCTCCGGTGCTCAGGGTCATTGTGGAGGAGGTAAGGTTGCCCATTCTCACCATCTGGGGTCTTCTCGTTAGGAAGTCCAGGATCCAGTTGCAAAGGGAGGAGT
>JACXGM010024552.1:0-15684 GCA_016801145.1 Umbra pygmaea
AAATGATCATTATTAGGTCAGAGAGTTAGGTAGGAAATATCCAACCACGTCTATTCTATAAATCCTCTATAGGCATTTATTAAGCATTTCTCGGTTCTTAACCCAAACTATTGCAAAAGGGAAAAGGAAATATATCATTTATTAATGTATTAATTTATTGTGCATATTAATGGTATCCTTTTACTCCCGACTACAATATCAGTAGTGTTTATTCTGATTGGTGGGTGTAGCCCCTAGCACCTGATATCAGTAGTGTTTATTCTGATTGGTGGGTATAGCCCCTAGCACCTGATATCAGTAGTGTTTATTCTGATTGGTGGGTATAGCCCCTAGAACCTGATATCAGTAGTGTTTATTCTGATTGGTGGGTATAGCCCCTAGCACCTGATATCAGTAGTGTTTATTCTGATTGGTGGGTATAGCCCCTAGCACCTGATATCAGTAGTGTTTATTCAGATTGGTAGGTATAGCCCCCAGCATCTGACATCAGTAGTGTTTATTCTGATTGGTGGGTATAACCCCTTGCTCCTGCTTCACCTGGCCTGCTCTGGATGTGCTGCCTAACCGTCTGGGTGCAGACACTGTCCAGGTCACTGTCGATGGTCACTGAGTCAAAGTTCCACACAGGCACTCCTGGAGAGACAAGAAGAGGTTTCAGTTACTATTACAAAATATCCTAAGTGTCTGGAAAATGACTAACTGGAACTGACCTTTCCAAGGTAGGATTGTTTAATTTAAAATATTAGATTTAATATTTATGAACATGCTCTTTATTTATACAGTCTGACACAAAGGTCTCTATTACAGCTTTTACAGTCCTGTGTACAGCATATTTAAAATACAAATACACTAACAAAATGACAAATAACAATGGGCCAGTTGGCCATATAGCTCATATTTTTTCTGCAAATCATTACATGAATGAGGGTCATGTTGTACAAAGGCTGTTTTCCCCAACTCTGAATGAGCCCGAGGAATACAACCAATCTTGACAGCGTGTTTAATAACTGCCAATTCTCCTATTTCTTTTAGAGGTAAGACAGCTTGGCATATTATGCAACAGAGCCTTGTATACATACATCAGCCAGTGTCTGTCACTCCTTTGTTGTGGGCAATAAATTGCTGGAAAACACTCCTATGTTAAATAACAAGTCTTGAGTCGAATAACAGTTGGTTGGTTTAGTTTTAATACCCACTCCTAATTCAGGACAAGTTTCAGAATAGGTCGTAACAGATTGTGCCCAGATCAATAAACAACACTTGTCCTTTAGATTATTTGGGAACTATGTCATTAAGACATTCTAGCACCTTTGAGCATTTTGCAGAACCACTTCTCTCTGTAGTATCCCTGTTTACTTGCCCTTTTCTTATGGGACTGTGTCCTTGGCCTACATGTCACACTGACCTGCAAGCTAGAGTGGGTTAAACTCATTTAGAATATTCTGGGGTATTTCAATAGAAGTTCAATAGTGGGGGACCTATCGGACATGCACCCACAAATGGCCTTGACTGTCTCAGCATTGATGAAAAGTGCTGAGTGCATAGATTAGCACTTACAACAACAAGCCAAGAGGCCTCAAGAGTACAGTGCCTTGCGAAAGTATTCGGCTCCCTTGAACTTTTCAACCTTTTGCCACATTTCAGGCTTCAAACATAAAGATATGAAACTGTAATTTTTTATGAAGAATCAACAACAAGTGGGACACAATCATGAAGTGGAACGAAATTTATTGGATATTTCAAACTTTTTTAACAAATAAACAACTGAAAAATTGGGCGGGCAAAATTATTCAGCCCCCAAAATTATTAAGTTAATTTGTTGTAGCGCCACCTTTTGCTGCAATTACAGCCGTTTGGGAAATTACTCTATCAGCTTTGCACATCGAGAGACTGAAATTTTTGCCCATTCCTCCTTGCAAAACAGCTCGAGCTCAGTGAGGTTGGATGCAGAGCATTTGTGAACAGCAATTTTCAGCCACAGATTCTCGATTGGATTCAGGTCTGGACTTTGACTTGGCCATTCTAACACCTGGATATGTTTATTTGTGAACCATTCTATTGTAGATTTTGCTTTATGTTTTGGATCATTGTCTTGTTGGAAGACAAATCTCTGTCCCAGTCTCTGATTTTTTGCAGACTCCATCAGGTTTTCTTCCAGAATGGTCCTGTATTTGGCTCCATCCATCTTTCCATCAATTTTAGCCATCTTCCCTGTCCCTGCTGAAGAGAAGCAGGCCCAAACCATGATGCTGCCACCACCATGTTTGACAGTGGGGATGGTGTGTTCAGGGCCAAACAACGTTTTGCGTTGTTGCCAAAAAGTTTGATTTTGGTTTCATCTGACCAGAGCACCTTCTTCCACTTGTTTGGTGTGTCCCCCAGTTGGCTTGTGTCAAACTTTAAACAACACTTTTTATCTTTCAGAAATGGCTTTCTTCTTGTCACTCTTCCATAAAGGCCAGATTTGTGCAGTATACGACTGATTGTTGTCCTATGGCCAGACTCGCCCACCTCAGCTGTAGATCTCTGCAGTTCATCCAGAGTGATCATGGGCCTCTTGGCTGCATCTCTGATCAGTCTTCTCCTTGTCTGAGCTGAAAGTTTAGAGGGACGGCCGGGTCTTGGTAGATTTGCAGTGGTCTGACACTCCTTCCATTTCAATAATCACTTGCACAGTGTTCCTTGGGATGTTTAACGCTTGGGAAATCTTTCTGTATCCAAATCCGGCTTTGAACTTCTCTGCAACGTATCTCGGACCTGCCTGGTGTGTTCCTTGTTCTTCATGATGCTCTCTGTGCTTTCAACGGACCTCTGAGACTATCACAGAGCAGGTGCATTTATACGGAGACTTGATTACAAACAGGTGGATTCTATTTATCATCATGAGTCATTTAGGGCAACATTGGATCATTCAGAGATCCTCACTGAACTTCTGGAGAGAGTTTGCTGCAATGAAAGTAAAGGGGCTGAATCATTTTGCTCGCAAATTTTTGTCAGTTTTTTATTTGTTAAAAAAGTTTAAAATATCCAATAAATTTCATTCCACTTCATGATTGTGTCCCACTTGTTGTTGATTCTTCACAAAAAATTACAGTTTTCTATCTTTATGTTTGAAGCCTGAAATGGCGCAAAATGTTTGAAATGTTCAAGGGGGCCGAATACTTTTGCAAGGCACTGTATAAGATTAACTTTTTACCACTGCTAGAACATTCTCAACCTGTGTTATCAAATCCTAAACTCTTTTAAACTGTTTTATAAAATGCTCGTATAGAATTAGTCCCAGCACCTGGAAACCAAGAAGTCCCATCCAACTATACAGCTCTGGAAAAAAATATGAGACCACTGCAAAATGTTTTGTTGGTTTAAAATTTGATATGTGTTTGGGTAAAATTAATATTTTAGTTATATTACATAAACTACTGACATTTCTTCCAAATTCTACGTAATGTAATTCAGAGCATTTATTAGCAGAAAACAACAACTCAAGCAGCTCGGCTTTGTTTGATGGCTTGTGACCATCCATCTTTGTCTTGATCACATTCCAGAGGTGTTCAAAGGGGTTGATTTAAGAACGATTTGCAGCGGTCTCTTAATTCTTTCCAGAGTTGTAAAATTACATTGATAATTACATTGATGTTTGTGAAAATTGCCAACAGTAATAAAACTCTGAGCTACATTACAGACTGCATCCAAAGGCCCCAACAGTGAGGCTGATGCATGCATATACAGCACATCACCATAATCAACCACTGACATTACATTTGCTTCAGCAATATACATTTTATGCTGGGAAGAGACATAATTTGATTCTATAACATAAAACACCTATGTTAATTCTCAGCTTTTTCTACGAATCAGTAATAAGTGTTTTCAAAGACAAATATGAATCTAACCATATGAATCTAACCTAATCCAAAGGTATTTTTAAGAGGGTATTAATCTTAAAATCCTCTAAATGTACATTTCTGGATTTAAAAGAGAAAAGTTTATATTTTGTTCTGTATGTCTGACTACTGCACCTGCCAGGTGTCTGGTGGTGGTTCTAGTATGGGTCCAGTTGTCCTCAGTTAGCTCAGGCGTTAGACTGGAGATCCTTTTACCATCAGTGCTGCTGCTGGACAGTTCAGGCCGTGACACTGGAACCATCGGGGAAAGACAGAAGGATCTGTGTCATAACAGACATACAGAACAACAGTAAATCTTTCCCTTAGATGATGATAGGGAGGCTCCTGAAACCTCTAACATCCTCCCTACCAGCTGGACTGAAATCACCGGCTTTCCTTGGATGGTTCCTACAGGTGGTGGTTTCTGAGGGTGCTGGTCTGCTTTCAACCAGTCCCTGTGTAGAGTCCTGTCCCAGGAGGTTCCTCCTGCCTTTGGCCGATTGCTGTACGCTACTGTCTGCCAGCTCCACCCCCAGCATCTCCTCCTTGAATCGCGTGACAAAGTCCTCGGTACAGATGCTTTCTGCCGGGGAACAAATGTCTCCAGCTTCTCCACAGGCGTCTTTGCCCAACAGCCTCTCAAGCCTCCAGCGACACTGCTCCCTCCGGGACTCTACATCCCGCTCTTTCGTCACTTTCTCCCCTGCCCGATGCTTTTCCTCCTGATCCAAGGCATCCACCCTGCCTCCTGGGCTCTTCTCTACAGGGGAGAAGAACGGAGAGAAAGAGGTGAGAGACATCCAGGCAAAAACAAGGTTCGGGTCAGAGGAGGGATGAGGCTGGGTTGAATAGGTGGGAGGAGTCCCTAAAAGAAAATGAACGCTAATCCATTGATTATATTTTTCTGTGGATTCTCTTCTTTATTGCAACATTGTG
This sequence comes from Umbra pygmaea, assembly GCA_016801145.1. NCBI lineage: Eukaryota > Metazoa > Chordata > Actinopteri > Esociformes > Umbridae > Umbra > Umbra pygmaea. Next base: position 4,821 of record JACXGM010024552.1, read on the forward strand.
GTACAGGTTATTACTCACGTCTAGCAAAAGATTTATGAACAGTCCTGAAAGGGCTGAGTTATGACAAGTTGAAGAGATCATCTTTCATGTCTTACCTGAAAATAGGTTTTTGTTCTCAGAGCATACCAAGTCAAGATAAGAAATGGGGGTGTCATTAGTGGGGATGGTACTTCCAAAACCTGTGTCCCTGCTCATAGACTTGTGCCTGTTAAGATGAGCTACAATAAACAGAGCAATGAGGATAGTAAAATACTGGTTATTATGGCTCAATTTGTGTATTTGGAAATATTGAGTTCTGTGCAATAAAGCTTTTGTTTTGCCTTTTTTTATATAGTTCTTATGATGCTGTACTTTTGAAACACACTGTGTTAACAAAGGAGTATGACACAGAATCTGCAGTAGTAAATTAAACAACATACCTGCACAAATGCAATCATGTTTACTGGAAATACCTTCACTCCCATGGGCAATGTTCTGCACCTGTGAACAGTTAGCTACTCAAGTGAGTTCATAGTGGTAGGAATTAAAGTGAACAGATAGATGACTACAAGTACTGAACTCTGGGGCTGCATCATAGAAATAGAATGGATAGAAAGGCCATTGAACTGCTCGGCGTGGTCATTTGATTAGTACACAACAAAATGGCGATTGTTGTTAGTTGTCACGGTGACAACATGCGAATCGGTTTAATGCGGAAGTAGGCCGCTAGATCTTTGCAATGGAATGGCACACATAGAAATGGCTGCCGCTCTGACCATTCTTCTACATTTATTTGAATTAGAATGGTCTTTCTATACATTCAATTTCTATGGGCTGCATGCTGCATGCTGACCTGCAGGAGGCTCAGCTGGGCATCAATGGCATCTAGGAGGAGGTCACAGTGGTCCTTCGGCAGAGGGACACAGCTCTTTTCATCCAGGTCTGAGTAAACAGAGTATGGAAAACAAATGTTTAAATGTGACACCAGAGAGAATAAAATTGTATAGGTAAATAAGAACAAGTAGAATCCCTTAATAATTTGAGGAATGCACTGTATCTCGTCAGACTAGGCATTCTAGTCCTAGATTATCTGACCAGTGTAAAGAAGCTCATCAGAGTCTTCAGTGGGCTCTCCCCCTGCTCCGTCATGACTGCAGTCTCCCATTTCCTGTGATTGTGTCAGAAACTCAGAGATACATAACTTTCACTAACACCTAAAAGAGAGGTTGGAATTAGTGAGTGGGGGGTGGTGTTAGTCATGTTGCCTTGGTAACACAAAACCTTTAGTCTATTGAGCTTGCAGGCTGCTGAGCTTCCTTTAATAATAAAAATACATTTTGCTTGTGGACAGATATCATACAAACCGACACGTGTTGTTATTGTGTAATTCTTTTGACTGAAGACAGAGTAGGATAAAGTTGTCCATAGCTTTACACATTAGATGATGGATTAGGGTACAATCTAATGTTTTTAGGATGTTAAAATATATCTGCTTCACCAACTCTAGAGCTTGGAGCACTCATGTGAAGTCATTGCTGATGCATGCTTAATCATGTGGCATAATGAACAGAAAATATAAATAATAATGCCTGCTGCATGTGTTCTTAGAATTTAATTTCAACAGAAATACCAACATACGTTATACAGTCTCAAACACAAAAAAATTAAACAAACTTACTTTCGGAATAGTATAAGAAGTTAGTTCACTTGCAGGTCGTATCCAACTTCTGTAGCGGCACACTTTTGATTGAGAACCGCATTGGGTTGGGTTTCCAAGCAACCGGCAAACAGCGCTTACCCGCCCGGCCAATACCGCACATTTGCCAAGCTGTTCAAACTGAGCGATTAGGGAAATGAACAAATCACGAAGACGCTTTCCGCACTTGAAACATGAACAGCGCATCAACAGGTCTAATCGGTTTCCATAATAACACGTGTTTGCGTATTTATTAGGTACCAAGATGTGTTCAACAATTTTGACAATTAATTATGACATAATTTGAACGTTTTGAAACTTTGATGAAACTGAAGCATCTGGCTGCATAAATCTGTCATTAGTGTAATTTACACTGATTGGTGAAACGGGGGAGCTATATTAGTTATATATGTGTTGTTATCGTTGTGATTTATGACAACACTTGCCTGATTTTGACAAAATAAACATGTTTCTTGTTGGCCTATCCCTGTGGAAAATACCACAACTGTTCACAGTTCGAAATAAGGCGACACAACGCTCAAACTGAAAACACACACAGATCCATTTTCAACAATAATAACTTTATTTTCTCCATTTCACCATTTTGTCTTTATTTCATAGACAATGTTAAATAAATTAAGGGAGAAAAACACAATTAAAAAAGACCAACCCAGGCTGGAAAAGGTGCAGTTACACCTGAATACAGGTGGATTTGAGTGAGATTGTGTATGTGTATTTTGTGTGATACAGGTGTGAGATTGAAGTATGGTGAAGGCAAGACCCCTGCTGGCCTTTCTCCTGTCCCCACCCTTTCAGTGGTGATACAGCTCACTGCATGAAAACAAGGCCAAACAGACCAGCAGGGTCGGATTCAGTATAATGAGGTCTTCATTATGTACTCCCATCTTAGAGCAGCACAGACACATGCATATCTCAGATACACATCTCATTGCACATATACTAATCCAGTGTTTAAATGAAAACCAATCCACCCATGAAAAGAAAAAATTAAATAAAAACAAAGCATAGATATTAAAGCTAAATTAAACCATATTGGATTATGTGATTTTGGGTGAGAGGAAATAGAACAAGAAATTGTGTCATTCATTAGGAAGGCAGGTAAATACACTGCTCAAAAAAGTAAGGGAACATTGAAATCACACATCGGGTCTCAATGAATGAAACATTTTATAGATCAAAATCTTGACTGTACATTGTGTAATTCGTTGAAAACAAAACAATGTAACAACGGTCAACGGAAACCAAAATCACCAACCGATTGAGGGCTGGATTCAAACTCACACCGAAAACCTTAGTTTTTACCAATTAAAATCACAGGCTGTTCCAACATGTGAATTTCATCACGGCAAGTCATAATATGACTCAGGAGTGTGTATGGCCCCCACGTGCCAGTACACCCTCCTGACAGCGTCTGGGCATGCTCCTGATGAGATGCAAATAATGTCCTGGGGGAGCATTTCCTAGACCTGGATCAGGTCATCAGTGAGCTTCTGGACAGTCTGTGGAGCTACTTGGGGGCGTCGGATGCACCAATACATAATGTCCCAGAGGTTCTCAATTGGATTCAGGTTTAAGGAATGTGCCTTCGTCATTGCCTTCGTCATCAAGGACGTTGGGCCCTCATACCTCACGTTTCTGAAAGATTGGTCAGAAACATGTACAACATTTTGTAGGGCTCTGGCAGTGCTCCTCCTGTTCCTCCTTACACAAAGGAGCAGACACCAGTCCTGCTGCTTGGTTGCTACCCATCTACGGTCCTGTCCAGGTCTTCTTGTGTAATGGCCCATCTCCTGGTATCTCCTCCATTCTCTTCAGAATTTCGCAAACCTTCTTGAGATGGCACTTATCAGTCAGTCCGGAAGGCTAGGGAGTAAGCAATTGTCCATGGACCCCACCTGCAAAACCATTCCCTTTTTGGAGGTTGTCTTGCTGTTGCCTCTCCATTGCACCAGTTTTTACTTTCATATGCACCAAAACAGGTGACATTGACTGATAATCGCTGCTGCTTCCTAACTAGACAGATTGATAACCCTGAAGTTTAATTGACTGGTGTTATACTGTCATGATTGCATGTTCCCTTAATTTTTTTGAGCAGTGTAGTATTTTATGCTACAGAACATTCTGACACTTTGGTATTTCAGTTTTGTCTTTCGGGACAGAGTAGACATTAGCATCCTCTTTACCCTAACAAGCGCCATAAACAAGAATGTCCTCTAAATGTGACTGTTATTGCTACTGTTTATTCTCAAACATGCTCTGGCTCGCAACCCAAAACGCTTCGACTTGACATAATTTGGATATTCATAAGGATTATATTATCATTTTAAATATATGTATATTCATAAATAAAAAATAATAATTCATTCAAATGAATGTATAAAGAGGTTGATCATGAAGAAGTCATACTTGCACTGCTCATCATATACTTTCAGGACAAGGTTTCTCACACTGTACATGATGCTACAATATTGTTTAAGCATGTCTAACTTCAGTTCTTAGGCACTGAAGCTGTGAAATATTGGATTGCAATTATTACCTGGTTGCCAAGGCATTTGTAACAGTAAAAATTGGTGGTGTGACATCCATGGAAAACAGTGTATTATAAACAAGTTTGTTTGATTCCTGAATGCTGATTCGCAGATGGATGTGGTATATGAGCGTAAACATGCTTAGACAATGGAAGTGACACCACATTACGTTTTACTGCACTGGTAACCGATTTGTAAAAGCATACAATACAGAGCCTTTTGGAGGTTAGTGAAATATTGGCAATATACCATGGCTAAGTGCAGTGTCCAGGCACTTTGTGAAGTGTCTGGTATATTGTCCATATACCACATCCATCGTGCCTTAGTACTTACATATACTGCAGCTTTCAGCCAATCAGCATTCAGGATTTGATCACCAGGTGTATGATGGACAAACAATATCCACATACTAAAAACATTAAGTGCGTGTGATTTAGTTAAATAATTAATTCCAATATGGGGAATCCCTTCATTCTATTTAACACCTCAGTGTTTCACTAAATAACACTACTAATAATGTAGTATTCTTGCCATTGTAGCCAGTAGGCTACTTACACAATGTGCTTGTGTTATATGACTCATTTACAAGTGGCTTTGGGCCATGGGTACAACATGGCAAAACTCGACGAAAATAAATATCACAGAAAATCAGTAAAGCTGCTGTATAAAACATTATTATTAAGCACAAATCATTTGAATTCCACTGTCTCAACCTGACAGACGACAGCCAAAGCATATTTTGTGCATTGATTCATGTAATCAAGTTTCCATTGCTGTCATAGTACATTTGGCCTTGAAGTGGATAATCAGAGTCACCTAAGATTTCAGGAAGATACTGTCTTTGTTCAAGCATACATTTCCTTTCTAGCCTTGCAATGCCAACTAAAAGTGCATGCATTGAAATGTTACACAGATATAAGTCTATCAGTACTTACTACGCTTAATAATCTAGCTTTTTCACTGTCCAATCAGTGTCATTTGATGAACTACGGCTTTGTTTTAGGGGATGATGAGTACAAGGAGCACACAGGAATACATTTAAAACAATTGTAGCTTGTTGGTTTGATTGGTTAAAGGTGGAACCAGTCACATTCAAATTCATTTTGCTCAAACGCTTTGATTTGATTCCTCAGATTGCCAGACTGATATCCATGTAGCGCTTCGATGCACTCAGTTTCAGGGATGGATTTTATTTAAATATTACCAGCCAGCAAAATGGTGAATAAAATACAGGGTGCAATGATATGTTTTCTCAATTCTACATTTTCACCTGCAAATAATCATAATTTCTCAATTGACTGAGTTCAGTCTGTATAAAAAAATAGTTATGACAGTTTTTTAAACCAGTAAATTAAGTTGTATGATTGTTTTTAGAACACAGCTTCCCATGCCCCAAGATGAATAGCTTTTACTACTTACGTAAGAGGCTAATTAGTTGCCTGACACAATGTCATATGCCAGCATGTTTTTTCTTTTTTCGTTTTTGATCAATTCATATTCATTTTGCATGACATGCCATATCCCAGCATGGTTTTCATTACATTTTTGACCAAAACATTGGTCCCAAAGAGGCATGCAAATCTTGCAAATGCTTCAGTTAAAGCTAGCCCATTACATTCTTAATATTCAAGAGCAGATTTGCAGACAATTTGTTGCTTGCAATGATTTTGGATAGAAAGAAAAATATACTATTTTGATCATGTCTGCGCATGTGAATATTAAAAATAGTCTGAGAAATGTCAATCCTTAACAGCGGAAACTCCTCTCTCAAATGGTAGTTTATCGCCCGTTAATACTCTAGTCCAGATGAGCACCAAAATGTTTACACCCCAAACTGAATATGTATTAGCAACTTTTGTCAGGTTTTATGGGTGGAAACTAAATAGGAACTTTCAATAAGGCTTGGACTGCCTGACCAGTATTTGCTTGTAGCAGCCACAACAGACGGCTCCTTTTAGTCTATTGAATAGTGGGATCATTGTGATCGTTTCTAACCAACTTTGAGCTAACTTCAAATTAACATATAAGTCATGTAGAGAATAAAAACATGCTCAGAACGTGATCGGCACATACATAGAAGCCTTGGCAAGATCCAGATCTTTAAATCCGGTGGACCAAAGATCCTGAAGAAGGGTGATCCACAGTCACTCAAATACATTACAGGCTCAGTGTGGTGGAGGGCTGCTGTGAGCTGAACTGAAAAACTGTTGGAAGCATGTCTGAATGAGCAGTTTCTGGTTACCATGCTATGTTTATCTCATATCACTCCAAGCAACCCCTAAACCACTCCTGCATGATATGTTTAGGATTGTATTCCTTTTGGCTTCCATATTCCTCGAGAGCATGTCAAACCCCTGTAAAAATTAATCTCAAACATTATGGGATACACCCGATGCACTGTTTGTGACCTGCAAATCTCCACCAAGTAAACAAGCCAGTATCAACTCTTTTGTATAAAAATTATTTTTAGTATGTAAGTTACTCTCTTATAAAACATAAATCTGCAACAAAGTATTGGGCACTAGTCAGAATTAACTTTACCTGGCTGATCAATTTAGATTAAAGGTACATTTACAGGAAATGTTGATTAAAACGTACTATACACATAATGTATTATTCAGATTGTTATAAATCTGTTTTATAATCACGTTATTGTTTTGTTATTATTTTGTTATCACAAAATATTCACACAAAAGGCCAGAAAGTGTGTACAATACTTCCAGCCCAAACTCTACATTCCTATCAGTAATTACAAAATATACTAACACTTTGTCAAGAACCCTCTTACCTAAGACATGTAGTGCCTTACATTGCCTCATTCAGTTCTTAAAGGCAAAAGACTGACAGTGCCTTCACAAGCTGATCCCAGATCAGCTTGTCCACTGTTCTTTAACACTGGGAGTTATGTCTAGATTTAAGCTACGGTGAACCTGGATCAGTGGCTGGGAGTCAGTGTTCCCACAAGCAGCCTTCCATGGCTGGATCTTCCTGCAGTGATGTGCCATGGGAAACCCAAAGAGCATGGTACAATATATCTCTGTGGAAAGATGCCACTATGCTGTCTGTTGCCACCAAGGGCCTCCATCCAGGCTCTGAAATATCAGAGACACTTTTAAAACTTTTCAAACTATAGAGGCAGACTCATCTGTCATCTAGTCTGTAGAACTATATTTACACTAAGTAGAGCTCAATCTATGACTAGATGTTAATGTTTTGGGTGATATCTGTGATGTCTTTTAAATGACTCAACAATGAAAGTGTATAGTTACCACAACAGTACCGCTTGGTTAAGATAAGCAAAAAAAATCTGCTTTTTAGAAAGGTAAATTTTATCCGCTTGATCTTAAAGACTCTGCAACTATCAGTGTAATAACTACAACAAAACTGGAGCTGTGATGAAAATGACTGCCGCTTGTCTATTTTGCTCCTAATCTCAGTGAGTAGAATGGTTCAAGAGGTAAACAACAATCAGAGTTAAACAAATGCAGAACGTGAAAATATTCACTTTTTTACCAGCCCAATTCAACTCTAGACCTTGAAGCCAGTTTCACTCCATATTTTCATTGCAACCATCTAATCTGTCAATTATTTAGACCTGGTACACCAGGTGGGTGCAATTAATGATATGGTAGAACAGAAAACCAGCAGGCTCTGTATTGAACACCCCTGCTTTGCATTTTGTGTGTGTGTGTGTGTGGGGGGGGGTAATATAAACATGTATCTATAACCAGGCACGTTTATCTCACCTCCAGTTGTTTACAACATTTAACTAGTACTCTGATAGTGGAGTTGATGTATTGCAGGTCTGTAGCTATTTCTTTATAACCACTGCCCAATTCATGATGTCAACGGCTATTGATTAAATTTAATTGCTGTGTACCGGACCTTTGCCATGACAAATGGGGTTTGGCATTCATGTGACCTTATTTTTACACCCAATGAAACTGGATGACATGTTTGACCGCTTAAAAATATCCTAATAACTCAAATACACTTAAAAAAAAACAATATATATACAGTGACCTCCATAAGTAATCAAACAGTAAAGTAAAAAGTTCTATTTGTATGGGAAATTGTTAATAAAACTAACTGTATACATCATATATTATTCAGCTTGTTATAACTCTGTTTTATAATCATGTTATATGCTCACATGAAATGGGAGGATGGAGCACTTATTCGTAGTTGGTAAAACATACAGTACAGTTTAAAACAGCTTGACATGAAAGGTGACAGTTAGTGCACTTGTTTTCTACTATTCTTTGAATCATAGTTTTATATGCCTGTGTGTACAGCAAAAATAGCTTTTTCTATACTTTTGGAGGGCACTGTATATCAATGAAAATACACTTATATTTATTCTAGTGTATGGTCAAACTGATTAAGAACAGTAACATTTTGTATAGACTTTCTGCATAATCTTTACCTAGAAGTCTAATAATTCTGGAGGGAAAATATGTCTTTCTATTGTGAAGCAGTAGAGCATTTCAGGGTAAAAGTGTAGTGCAATGCCTAAAGATTCCTTAACATCAAAACACAGTTATGCATTAAGCTGTGGAAACCCACAGAGAAAAGTGCTTAGTTACCTCCTTTGATACAGCTTCCATTAGCAGTGGGTAGGGCCTGTGTTTGGAAGATATGACAATGTAGCCGGTTTGTGAGGATAATTAGTCTGGTTGAAGCCAAAAGTAATGACTGCCTGAGCTCACTGACTGCACCTCTGGGGGTTTATAGTCATCTTAAACAAATGTGCATGGCTACATTAAAGTGGCCAGCTGCACTCAGTGGGGTCACCAATCTCAGTTGCTGGAGCTGTTATAGAGGACATATCCTAGTGGCATTGTCATTGAACATCTCGTTATGTTTATATGTACGTCTAAACTGGCTCCTCCTGCAACGGAGAAATTAACAGAGGGCTTTTGAGTTCTCTTCCTGTAAGACAGACAGAAACAATAACCAGCTTTGGAGTGTGTGTTTGTGTGTGTGTGTCTGTCCGTCTGAGTCCATCCGTGTGACCTCACGCCAACCCAGAAGAGAAACAGCCGAGCTGATCACAGATGTGTCGCTGTTCAATCACAAAGTCCCTAGAAGCAGATCCAAAGGTGCATGGTGGGTAGTGTGTGTTGAGCACCTGATTCTTTTGGAAGTCCATTATTAAACGTGTTTATTTCCCCCTCCTCCAATACACTCACATGTAGAGATGTTAAGCCAGGGAGGATCTAGAGAAGGCCCGTTCATCTTTGACAGTTAAAAATAGAATTTGTGTGTGCATGTGGGGGGTTCCAGCGTGTTGTCGGCATGTGAGTACACATTATCATGCACACAGAGGTCTCCACCACACCCAAGCGCCTCCACGTGGTGGCAGTGCACTTCTCAGGGCCTGGGTGAGTCCAATAAGGGCTGTGGAGGTTGTGATCAAGGCCTAGAAAATTTCACTGCACATACTCCAGTCCTGACTGTCCTTAGCCTCCCAGTATCCGCCCTTATACACAAAGCTCGTCTCCCCAGTGATGCTGTTCGTTCTCTTGTAGAACCACTGTGGTTGGTAGCGCTCATATTCCCCACCTGGTAGAAGAGATAAAAGTGTCAGTCAGGTGAGGGGAGGGGCTTAGGGAGTTATTCAGTATTGTCCACTGTCAGGTCACTCCAACTCATTATGTCAGTCAGGTTGATACCTCTGACTTAATGTTTCACCCTTCTTCCTGGGTGAATGTCAGGAAGCATGGGTACTAGGGAGGGTCAGTCAGCATGCAGACCCATACACAGGATGCCTCTCTGGTCCAATTTTAATTCAGTCGTGTGGCACAGATGCCACACCTGGATGATCCAGAGAGGTTTCAAGTCTCTGGATCATATTCAAATGATATATAGTTACATCCAAAATGTACATGTAATTTGGTAATGAGCTATATTTTAATTGTCCAAAATCCTTCACCTTCATTAATTACCAATTACATTTACAAATCTTAAATTGTAAATATATTTTCCAAAACATTAAACATCTAAACTATTGGCATTCCTTGTTTCAGGAATTAGCATTTTCTGATACCTTCTCATAGAATGGATGACTTTGAGAGTCATTCCTTCACAAAGAACCTTCCAGAATCCTAGAGCTCCCTCAGTCTGCGCTTTCCAAAGAGCTTTAAAAAGAGCTTTAAAAAGAGCCTGAAGATATTTATTGGTTTCATCAACTCAAATATCTGCCTACTTGAGTTCATAATGCTGTTGACCTTAACAAGGGCCCAGGCCAAGCTGAAGCTAAACATCCCCATGATATCTACAGTTTACAGTAACTATGAAGTTCTCTTCTGCATTCTCAATTGTTGCCAAACCAACAGCCGATATGCATGCCCAAAGAACAACATTTCACCCAGTTCTAATTGCGTTGAGTGGCAGCTCTGAATAAAGGCGTTTTAGTTGTTTGGTTGTTGACCCTTAGAAGGTGAGAATGGGCAACCTCACCTCCTCCGCACTGACCCTGAGCACCGGAGCCCCACAGGGCTGCGTACTCAGTCCCCTCTTGTACGCCCTGTTCACATATGATTGTGTGGCCACACACAGTTCCAACATCATCATAAAGTTTGCTGACGACACAACCATCCTAGGTCTCATCTCCAACAACGATGAAACTGCATACAGA
>JACXGM010024555.1:0-15991 GCA_016801145.1 Umbra pygmaea
AATGCCTGACTCAGTCCTGGTGACTGCCCTAGTCCCTGAGCCCTTGCCTGTCACCGTGCCCTTGCCTGTCACCGTGCCCTTGCCTGTCACCGTGCCCTTGCCTGTCACCGTGCCCTTGCCTGTCACCGTGCCCTTGCCTGTCACCATAACCTTGCCTGACCTTGACCCTTCCCTGGTACTTAACATTATCCCTGAGCCTGCCCTTTTCCCCGCGTCTCTCTCCCAGTGTCATGTCCCGCTACTCTCCCTGTGCCAGTGTCTGACTCTGTCCCAGTGCCAGTGTCTGCCCCTGTCCCAGTGCCAGTGTCTGCCCCTGTCCCAGTGCCAGTGTCTGCCCCTGTCCCAGTGCCAGTGTCTGCCCCTGTCCCAGTGCCAGTGTCTGCCCCTGTCCCAGTGCCAGTGTCTGCCCCTGTCCCAATGCCTGTGTCTGCCCCTGTTCCCGTGTCTGTGTCTGTCTGTCTGTGTCTGTTTGTGCTGTGTTTTTGCATATTCCTGTAACTGCTGTGGTTCCTGTGCCTGGTCAGCCTTTGCCTCTGCCCTCGGCGCCCCCTCCGGCCTGGCCGCCTCCCGCGGGGTCCTTGCTTCTGCCTTTGTCGGCCCGGACTCTGCCTCTGGTGCCGCCTGCCTGGCCTCCGCCTCGGCTTCCGCTTCTACCTTGCTCGGCCGGACCTCCACCTGCCCGGACTCCGCCGTCCGGTCCGTCGCTGCTGCCTCCGTCCTCTGGACCGCCGTTGAGTCTTCGTCCCTCCGGTCCTCTGCTGCTGCCTCCGCCCTCCGGCCCGCCGTTGCTGCTTCGTCCTTCCGGCCTGTCGCTGCTGCCTCCATCCTCCGGACCACCGTTGATTCTTCGTCCCTCCGGGCCGCTGCTGCTGCCTCCACCCTCCGGCCCGCCATTGGCTCCATCCTCCGGCCTGGTCTGCTCGTCTGCTTCGCCCTGGTGTGCCTCCGCCTGCCTGGTTTCTGCAGCTGCGGTCTCCTGCCTGGGTCTTCTGCTGCCTGGTGTCCTGTGGCATGTCCACCTTTTGGCGCCTCCGGAGCTGCGCCTTGGGGGGGGGGGTTCTGTAACGATTCCCAGTTCTCCTTCCCAAAAAACGGCCACTTCCTTTGTTTATGTTGCTCAAAACTACAATTCCCATTCCCCAGTTCTACTTCCTGTGGACTACAGCTTCCCTAGTCATGCCTCCTCAGAACTCCATTCCCCATACCCGGACTCAATTATCCTAATTCACCACACCTGCTCACTCCATTCAGTATTTAGTCACACACCTCTCCTTGCCTCTTTGCGAGGTATTGTGAGTATTTCTCTTCATTATTCTGAGCTTTACATTACATATTGATATTCTGGTTCGACCTTCTGCCTTGTTTAATGATTAGTTCTGCATAGGATCATCCTTTGTACCTTTGCCATTTATCTTATATTGCTATTCTGGCCTGACTCCTGCTCTAGTTTGTCTTAGTCTGCTTTGGATATCCTTGTGTGCTGTTGCCTTGTGTTACAAATAAATTGCCTTAAGATTTATAAGTGCTGTTTATTCCCCTGCCTGGGAGTGTAACATTACACCATTTAGTTGTTTTGTGTTGTTTAAAATATTTATAAAATATCTGGTCATGCCAATTATTCCACTCATTTTTGAAACAATGCAGTTACTCACTTCAGCCGCCACGGGCGTATGTTTGTATTGCAGTACATTCTGGATTCCCAGTGTTATTTACTACAATAAATTCTGGATTCCCAGTGTTTTGTATTAAAAGTAAATTCTGGATTGACAGTGTTATTTACTACAGTAAATTCTGGATTCCCAGTGGTTTGTATTACAGTTAAGTCTGGATTGTCAGTGGTTTGTATTACAGTCAATTCTGGATTGACAGGGGTTTGTATTACAGAAATTTCTGGACTGAAAGTGATTTGTATTACAGGTACATTGAATTCTGAATTCCCAGTGGTTTATATTAGACTAAATTCTTGATTGGCAGTGGTTTGTATTACAGTCAATTCTGGATTGCCAGTGGTTTGTATTACACTAAATTTTGGATTGCCAGTGGTTTGTATTACAGTACATTCCCACCCACCACCTGAGCATGAACACACCATTACACTTGTTCAATTCTCTTGGATCTCTACAAGTGTCTAGTGAATAAAGGCTTCATGTACATTTTACGTTTAAGTAATTTAGCTGACACATACATTTTTAATTGCATACATGTTCCTATGGTACTTCATATTTATTATTTTTTCCATGGGTGGAAAAAGGGGCTATATGAGCCAATGAGCTAGGTGGGATTAGCCAGGACAGCAAGTTAACACAACTTCATTTGTGATAAGAGCCATGGGATTTTAGTGACTACAGAATTTCAATAAATGTCCTATCCAAGATAACATTCTTAAATCCCAGTGGTTGTTTTTGGTCCCTGTGGGTTTGTGGTGAATCCCCAGTACAAATGGTAGGAATGGGTTGGATATTTCATTCCATTGCTTGACACACATGGATTTGGACATTCTTAAGATTGTTACAACCATTACAAATTATCAGGATGAGCAATTAACCCATTTTTAAAATTCATTTTGAATAAAAACATCGAATGACAGAAAAAAAACACGGACCAGAATATGAATACGGTAGTTATATGCATAGTGGCTTTGGAACGAGCTAAGTATAGAACAAAGACAACTGACAACTTTGTTTCAAACCTTTAGACGTGTAACCTACTCAGCAGTAAATAATCTAAGTAGAATAGACATTTAGGTGTACATTAGGAGCTGACTACTTGATTACAACTACAGGATGGCACTGTTCTTTACCCTGGGGTTGCAGCATGATATCGGCACAATTGGAGTACCAAAACACTCTTCATGTTCGTCATCTATTGGAGATTTCCTGACGTTGGAATCACTTAAGTCACTCACCAGACGATGGCGCTAATAGATAAGGAATTCCATAGCCGTATGAGGAATTCTTTTGAGATGGACTTCAACTTGCTTTTAAAAAGTCTCAGGAACTTAAAATGATTCCATATTTCTCTGATTTACACTAATTTACAAAAATTTAAGACAAAAGGAATGTTAAATCAAATTCCAACTCATCTAAAAAGTCTCTAAACAATTGAATGGGCAAAACTATATAAACAAGGTTAGGTGAGGCAGCTTCTTTAATCCAGTTTACCCTCAGTCAGCACCAACATATTTGTTCTGTTTCATATTCCAATGCTGGGCACCAGCAGTCTCCTTTCCTGTGTAAAGGCCTCTAAGAAATGTGGAAAACATTTGCACAGACACTGTTATCACAAGATAGTTAACTATGTAAATAATTGAAGTTTTTCCAATTCTAAGATAATTTTGTCTCCCATCCCCATTGGCTCTTCGGTTCATCTCCTATTTCAATGACCAGACAATGTTGACCAGACTGTACACCTGCTATCATACATATGACTGAAACCTGACAATAATTTGTCAAAATCCTAATGGGGGACTATAAATGGTCAAATTATTTTCATTGTGAAGAGAGGCATAGTTTTGCACGTCTTAAACACAACAGAAATTGTGTTTTTGAACGATGCTGTTTAGCCACAAGCGGTTTATTTCTCTATCCGTCTGAACTTGAACAAGAGCAGATTGTACTGGAGTCTGAACTGCCTGATTTACCATGTGTTTGTCAACACCACTCTGAGGACACACAAGTGTTCTTTTGCTCTGAGCTCTAAGATTACAGACTATTCCACTCCTCCCTGACAAGTTTCCTAAGGAACTCTAAACAACACTCTGGATTTTGAACACCACAGTGAACACACCTCCTCCTGAAGTCCACAGCTATTCAGAGCTGGCATTATACAAGCTAATTTCGCCAATTATACACAGGTGTGATGCTAATTCCCCTCTCACACACTGAGCTCCTGGCAGCAAAAATAGTATAATTACACATCTGTCCTCTTTTTGCTTCCGGTGCCTTTTCACTAGCTTCTGTCTCGTTTCAAAACACCTTTTTATGAAAAGACGATTTTGTTGTATTGGAACGACAAAATACAATGCTGCCCGCGGTGATGAAGGGTTTGGATGGTTGTGTTCTGGAATGTTTCATGGTTACTTTGAGTTTGAAGGATTCAATAGAAGTTTTGTGATTGCCACAGATTTACTGTTTGTTGGATAGTTTACTTACTGTGATATCTCACCTGTCCAATCATGATACTGTGAGAGTGTTCAGCATTTAAAAAATCATTGTTCTACATTGTTTATTCCAGGTGGATTGTTCATTCCAGGTGCATGCAAACAATACATGGGCAAAAGTGTTCATAAAACACACAATGGATTTACATAACAATTAGATGTTCAGTCAGAATCTCACACCACATTAACGCGTCTGACATGACACAGAATGGCATGTTTGTGTCAACAACTTAGTGAAAAGTATTTTGTTACAAGCATCTCAGCCTTAAATTCAAATAAGAATAGTGCATTGATATGGCAAATAACAGTCAAAAGGTGGTCTTTTCGTTATTAGTTACAGTATGTTATTGCCATGTTGACTATGAATGATTGTTCAGAGTAAATGTGATTCAGTGTTCAGTATAATCTATTCATGTATGTTCTGAGTTTGCATGGACACAGGGTTTCACTAATATACACACACGGTGCAGGCATAGCTAACAGAGATACACCTTTTATTAGCCAAGTGGGAGTGCATACACCGGAGACATCAAATCCATCATTAAATTCTACCACGTTTGATGAGTTAGAGTGACAAGACTGTCATATTACCACAAACCTTCACGCTGAATCCAACTCTCTCATCTGAAATAAAGCGAAAAGCATTCAGACAGGATTATCAGGCTGTGTCAGAGCTGTGAACTCAACCAGCTACTAAAATTGAAGGCTGAGACAGAGGGACTGTCCTTCCCTTTGAAAGGAGTCAAATTAAATGATTTGGTCCCTAGTTAGTTGACGTTTCAATATTCGGATTGCTGTGGGGAATATAAGATTGACTTTGACCCTGGTCGTATGGCTTCCTGGTGTACATTTGTAACAGCTTGTGATATCTCATCTCATGTGGCTTGAGGAAATTGCTGTCTACACAAGCCAAATAAATCTGACCCCAAGTGCGGGTAAGTCTAATTATCAGCTTCAGCTCTCTGCTCACTGGGGTCCTCATGTCATCTCTTCAGCCCTGCCTGCCTCCGCACCCCCTCCCCAATGCTCCCATTCTCCCCTTCACGAAAATTGACTTGTCTGCAGAGTGATAAAATGTGACTGCTAATCAGAAATGTGAAAAGTCTCTGAGCCCTGAGACAGAGGCAGTTAAATAAGCCAGGTTGTTTGGCACAGCCACAGACTGTCTTTCTCTCTCTGTCTTTACGCTGAATAAATCTAAATCACACTAGGCTATAGGCAGTCATACTGTTTGACTCTCCTTTCAAAACTCCATTCTTATTACAACCTGTCTATGGTATCTGTCAGGTAGGCATATACACTGAGTTATTCGCCAGACAATAAGGCAGTGTTTTTTGAACAACGCAGCAGTAAATATGTCATTCCTGACAAATAATGGAATGCTCTCCTTCTGCCAATTGCATCATTATGACCAACATATTCCAGGCATTAACATAAACAAGTCCTTATAATCATGCAAAAACGTTTTATGAACCAATTTAAAAGTATGGATTAACTTTTACATTTTTACAGATTACAAAATGTTGAATTTTCCAGCTTGATAATTTAAAACATTATCACATAGATTCATATGTATATATCTCTTGTTTTAAATGGACAAGAGAGTACCTGTGTCAGAGGAAATGGTGCCCCATACTTTAATGAGAGAGTCCTTAGGGACTCTGTTGTGATTGGAGAATTGGATTTTTCTACACTGGTCCCCAGCGAGAATCCATTTTGTTTGCATATAGAAACATTTCCACTGATGATTCTACATAGAACCCAAAAGGGTTCTTTCTACCCAGAACTAAAACGAGTTGTTCTGGGAAACATGAAGCGTTCTCCTAAGGGGACAGCCAAAGTGATGTGTGTTTAAACAGATCCAGTGTTACATATAGTACTATATGATGTTACAACCACTGTGAAAGGACACAAAGGACTGTTCTATACCTGTCCACTGTTATGTTGAGTGCTGTCAAATGTTACAACTGTTGTGATTGGATGTGAAGGTTAGTGGATGCGCTGGGTTGGGACTGGAATGGGCCGACGGCTTGCTCTCATCTCTCTCCCCTTAACCCTGCATGTCATCCTCAGAGCACTTAGTGCCAAAATGGGTGGAGCCTAGCTTTGAGCTCTCTAGTGTCTGTCCACATGGCAGGGGTATCACTGACCACTGTTTCCCCACAAAGAAGCAACAGTCTTTTTGAAGCCATATGAAAACAAACAGAGGGAGAGGAGCTGTACTGGCAGCTGAGAGCCCACCATCAACTGGAGAGGTAATACCATCCACATTCAGCTGAGCTCTACACTACCACCAACTGGAGAGGTATTACCATCCACATTCAGCTGAGCTCTACACTACCACCAACTGGAGAGGTAATACCATCCACATTCAATTGAGCTCTGCACTACCACCAACTGGAGAGGTAATACCATCCACATTCAGCTGAGCTCTACACTACCACTAACTGGAGAGGTAATACCATCCACATTCAATTGAGCTCTACACTACCACTAACTGGAGAGGTAATACCATCCACATTCAGTTAAGCTCTACACTACCACCAACTGGAGAGGTAATACCATCCACATTCAGCTGAGCTCTACACTACAACCAACTGAAGAGGTAATACCATCCACATTCAGCTGAGCTTTACACTACCACCAACTGGAGAGGTAATACCATCCACATTCAGCTGAGCTCTGCACGACCACTAACTGGAGAGGTAATACCTTCCACATTAACGTCAGATCTACACTATCACTCACTGATATATCAATGGTGGCGAGTAGAGAAATTAGTTAATGGTAAACAATTCATGCTCAAGAATTAACTGTTAAAACAATTTAAATGAATCTGTTTCTATAATGTTATCCTGCATGAATGTATATCAACTAAATATGTTTGCATTTCATTCTTTTTTTTATAGTGGTATGTATATAAAATCTTTTAAGAAAATGCAGTTAATTTAAAGGTCTACACTTTGCAGTGAATATTTTACAGTTTGAAAAGGAACTGCAATGACGACCTGAGAAGTAACAAAGCACTGCATAGTGTACTGAATCATTATCCATATATATTTATTTTTCTGATTAAAATACATTTAGTTTTTGCAAGATTTGTAAGCTAGCTACTTGAATGAGAAAGTTGTTCAATTCTTTTGGCTCGATTTCTACAAATAGCACTTTTAAAGCTAATATTATATCAGGTCCAAATTCAAATTCATTCTTGTTTGTGCATTAGGAGGGAACTTATAGAAAGACCCGTTTACCTTTTAAACCTTTCAGCTAAAGAGGATATATCATCTCATCCTTTTGCCAAATTTGAATTGCTTGAGATTGACTTGTCACTCTGCTCCCATGACTCTTTCTTTGTAATAAATTAAGGGGGGAAAAACTTCTGTAATGCACCTTTGAATTTTACAGCACAGTGCTTCAGTGGAAATCTAATTTGAGAGAAAATGGCAACCCAGCTGTTCTTTTGAAAGAGTAAAACCAAAACATGGGTCCTTTGAGCGCAACACACATAGTCCATCTTCATCTGCACATCAATGGGCCTCTTGGTGCATCCTGCAGGGTTGTAATTACAGTAGTGTGGCAGTGCTAGGGGTAATTTACAGTCTCTATCTGGCGCTTCTCTAACATCAGGTATTCGGGGGGAATGATTGCAAAGAGAGGACAGGGCTGGGGTGGGTGTTCCGCCTCCCTCTCACAATAACACTGCTTTGTGTTGTTTCTACCAGCAGCGTGCGTGCAGATGAGCTCCCATTAAATATCCAAATTTATTATGCAAACAAAAGGGGTTAATTGTCCACATATTTGCATGCAGTTGGGTAAATTAATTATGCAAGATTGTTTCATAGCAACCGGTCTGAGTGAGGCCGAGGAGGATCTGGCAGGTTTGCAGCTGACAAGGTCAGGATTGCAGACAGTGAAGACATTTACATTAATACATTTAATTATTTGTGCTATTGAAGATTGGTTTGCTCTGTGTGCTTATTTGAGAAATAGAATCGAGATGAATCAAACGCATCAAACCTGAGAGTCAGATGAGTTGTCTGCATGAACAAACAGGCCTGTATAATGCACTATTCCACACTATAAAGCCAAACTAAGGCCACCTGAGCTGAACTGCACAGTGTTGGCTCTAGCAGGATCCACGATGGGTTGAACCATGCTGAAAAGCACAATGCCTGGTAATAAACCCACAGCTAGCATTGTACTGTACTGTTAAAAGTGAACAAAGAAATAAACCCAGAGCTAGCATTGTACTGTACAGTTAAAAATGAACAAAGAAATTAACCCAGAGCTAGCATTGTACTGTACTGTTAAAAGTGAACAAAGAAATAAACCCAGAGCTAGCATTGTACTGTACTGTTAAAAGTGAACAAAGAAATAAACCCAGAGCTAGCATTGTACTGTACAGTTAAAAGTGAACAAAGAAATAAACCCAGAGCTAGCATTGTACTGTACTGTTAAAAGTGAACAAAGAAATAAACCCAGAGCTAGCATTGTACTGTACAGTTAAAAGTGAACAAAGAAATAAACCCAGAGCTAGCATTGTACTGTACTTTTAAAAGTGAACAAAGAAATAAACCCAGAGCTAGCATTGTACTGTACTGTTAAAGGTGAATTAAGAAATAACCCCAGAGCTAGCATTGTACTGTACTGTTAAAAGTGATCAAAGTACTGTTAAAAGTGAACAAAGAAATAAACCCAGAGCTAGCATTGTACTGTACTGTTGAAAGTGAACAAAGAAATAAACCCAGAGCTAGCACTGTACTGTACTGTTAAAAATGTACAAAGAAATAAACCCAGAGCTAGCATTGTACTGTACTGTTAAAGGTGAACAAAGAAATAAACCCAGAGGTAGCACTGTACTGTACTCAGGGATGGACTGGCCATCGGGACGTTCGTGAGTTTTTCCCAAACGGCTGGTCCATTCCGGGCCTAACGGCCGTCCTATTTTAATTTGACGGCCGGTCAGCCAGTTACAGTCCTGGCTGCAGCACCCGAAGCGAAATAGAGAGTTCCTTAGTGATCTCTATATTTCGATGAGCTATGGAGAAACCGAGAGGGTGAGTGACAGATGCGGGGAGCGACAGATACAGCGTGCATGTGCCGACTGACAGTGCCGTGCCACCAACCCCCCCCCTCAGCCGCTCCATTGCAAAGTCCCGGGCCAAATTTTTTCCCCAGGACATCCCTGACTGTACTGTTAAAAGTTAACAAAGAAATAAACCTTGAGCTAGCACTGTACTGTACTGTTAAAATTGAACAAAGAAATAAACCCAGAGCTAGCACTGTACAGTTCTTTTCCAAGTGAAAAGAAATAAACCCAGAGATAGGACACTGTGATTCTGTAAAGAGTATTTGCAAAAAAAACATTCACAAACCATAGGAGGCAATCTATGCATATGAAAATGTATTCAACCTGTAACACTCAATTAGGCCAGGACCTCCTTGGAAGACGGAAACATAACTGTTGTCACAGTGATATATGTTGGTAAAGATACTGAAAATATTTAGTTTTTTAGACATTGAGTTGTAAAGAAATAAACTGACTTCAAAATCTTACAATTATTGTGCCCCTGCACATTATAGCATCCTAAATGTAGCTCTGCAGGTACAGTGGATTTGTTTGAACAATGTATTAAGCTTCTATTCATTTCAGCTGAGCTTAATTGGTTCAGCTTGTCAATTAGCCATATATGTTAACACCTGTGCAGTCCCCAAAGACAAAGGAGTGAAACACTTTCTAAGGACTGCAAATTAATATGCAGAGACATAGTTTATCATTGTCAAAATGTTTAAGGTGTTAAATAGTTAAAATATGATTAATTTAACAGCATGAATGGTGAAACAAGAAATCATCTCTTATTGAGGTAGACTAAACTACAGTGGGTCCTCTGGGTAAAGGCTTAGCATTGCTATTCAGTTTTTTTAAAGGTGCTTTGTGTATAGATCGTGCTGTATTTGGATGTATATCGATTGATAAATCTTATTAGTATGCAGTGCTTTGTAACAAAAAACATAGTCTAAAATACATAAATTGTATCAAAGACGGACCGACATGTGCTCATTGACATACACTGTAATCACAGCTCAATGAAATTCCTGTTTAAACAGCAAAATATGAACTGCATATTGTTCCATCTGAACTGCTTTGTCCACCTTTTTAAAATTACATCAAATAAATGCTCTACAGCTTTTGGATGCTGGTAACTGAAAGAGAAAGTAGTTCAGTTTTCACTCTGAAAGTCTATACCTTGTACCTTTAAGTGGAAAAAGGGAATTGTACATTGAATTGGCAAATTTAAACATCTCATGAATATGTTGATTTCCATAGTTTTTTATACTTTTATTTAATTAAGTGAATGTACATGAGAAAACATTACTTTTTTTGTAAATTGCCTTATTCTAAAGGAGAAGGACTGATTCATTTCCATCCTGGCTAAGGCAACTGAGCTACGTAGCAATCTAGCAAGTCACTGTCTGCATGTTTGGGGTTGAATGTGAGCAAGTCTTCTGGAACACCAAAAACAGCCATCAGGGTACAAGGGAGCAGGTGAGATTGAAAAACTTTGGATAAAATCTGTAAGACATAATCCCAGTAGAAAAAAATAAAGGTGACACAGAGAGGCAACACATCAGTCACAAACATCAAGGTGATATTGTTTTCAACAGCATTTTGTATGCTAATCAACTGTTGGCATGCTAACCCTGTCATAGCATGAGAAAGAAAGGTTGACTAGTTAGCAGAGATACCAATGCTACCAATGCTAGCATTAACTTGTTTAGGTTGAACTACCTTGTGATCATAATGGAGTTGACTGTTGACTATGACATTAATATATATATATATATATATATATATATATATATATATACATATATATATATATATATACATATAATGTTTGATGCAATCAAGGTATATCCTTAGGCCGACAGGTCCACAGTTTAAAAAATCTTCACTGTGGGATCCCCCAATTAATAACAGCAAAGACCTGTACGAGACAAAATATATTTTGACTACTCTGTACACAGTAGGCTGCCTCATGGCTGTTTTATATTATGTCAACAACATCAACATGGCTACTACTCTGTTTTGAGAGTCTGAACTTTCATCTGTACAGTAGATGCTCTAGAGATAGTCATAATAACAACCAACAATCTGTTATACAGTATAAGCAACTGCTATTTAGTGTAAGGGGTAGGTTTTGCATAAGCTCTAGAATAAGGCTTTCTGAATAGGATAAGGGACAATACATCAATTCTAGTATTCCTATACCACCAGTATATTTTATTTTCTTGAAGCCCTACATGGACCATTTGTTTCCTCTTAAGACCCCCGTTATTAGTGAGATCATTTGGTGCAAAGAAGTTAAACATGCCCACTGGGCTAAAAATGGACCAGCTCATCAGCCCATCTGGCCTTTCCCCGAAAGGCCAGATGGCCAGTCCACCGTTGAACTATTGCAGAATACTTGTTAAATGTACTCTGCAAATGACATGTGCCATGTGTATAGCTCCTAAAAAGACAACATGCCCAGTCTGTAGCATATCTATCCATGTTGTGCTAACTGGACCTCCTGTGTAGTGACAAAAGTATAGTGCAGTACATGGCTGTTTGCAAAACACATGCAGGATAAGACAGCGTTTGTAAGTAATGTGTCAAAATTTGAGAAATCACCAGGATTAGTCGAGGGCTTGCTATGTAACACATTTGTATTGCAGCAGGGTGCTGAGCTTGAATTGACCAGCAGGAAAAAGGCTATGAGTTAGTAATCAGAACTTCCCTCAATTGTACATCCTCTGAGGAGTTATAGGTTTGGCCGGACAAGACCATTACAACGTTTTATACAATAACTAAACATTGGCAAACAGTTATTTGATTTGTTTGGTAATGTTGGCATAGAAATCAAATCTTTTTTGTGAATAAAATATGTGGGTTATAGCTACCGTAATTGATCTCAGCAATGACTAAAGTAAAGCGCTGTCAGTACATTTATCCTGTATATGTGTCAGTTGGTTAGTTGACTTGACTTGGGTCAGTTGGGTTATTTAGCATTAAACCTGATTATGTAACTTTTTCGAAAACTACACAAGAATAAAAAAAACAATGTTTTAGGACTAGTAAACGTTAGGAACTAGCATATTGGATCCACGGGTTGACAACATCATCTTAAATAATTCAAAATGCAGACATTAGTAGAAAAGCAAAATCAACGTTTCACAATATTAAACTAGAAACAAACGAATATTACGGAAAAAAATTATAATGTGTATTTTTGGAAATTGGTTATATTGTCCTGTATTGTTCCTGTGTTCAGAAAAACATATAACCTATATATTAAAAGTAATTAAAAAAATCTATGTAAAATGTTGACCGATAGGACATACTAATGGAACGTTACATAGTGCAGCTTTAAACATTGATGTTTAGGGTTTCTTCTGCTAATTAGACATAATTTACCAGCAGTCTTTACACATTCATCATGAACTTGTGACCCTGCAGTACTGCTTGCTACCTGCTTAAACCAAAACCGTAGCTGCCATGTACTACTCATTAAGCTTCTTCAGCTCAGGGTAATGAACCCCGCAAGCTTTGGGCCCCAGGATTGAAATCCTCAAGGAGATCAGCACATGTCTTGCACTTAAGCCAGTATGGTCAAACCCCTTACCACTGTTGATAAAGCTTTCCCGGGTTAATATTTTGAAAACCAAATTGTAGAGCTAGGCAGATAATGTGGTTGTATAAATATTTTACAAGATTTTGTTCTTGTGGGGCAAATATTTGTATGTTAATACATTAAGCCAAAAGAACCCTGTAACACAGACCTTGACATACAAGTTGGAACCTACTGTGGCCCTGAGATGTTCAGTTGTTTCAGCACACCAATAAATGGCTTCAGAGCACAGGGGACTGGCTCCACAAGAATATTGCTTCATATCAAACTGTGGGAAAAACCATGAATAGTCTGTGATTTACAGTATGGACAGCCATCCCCCCATTCAAACACACAAACATACACACAAACACAAATATATTGTTAATCTACAGACGAACAATAGGATTTTATAGGTTTTAATTGACATTGTGAATATAGCTGTTTTGAACAATGACATACAGTACTGAGAAGTAATGTTTCAATATGGTAATTTCAACAACGTTGACCAATACATTTAAAGTGGCTACTTTAACAATGTTGCTGCTGTTGCCGTATTAAGTAAAGACAATAATATTTACTGAATTGTACGTATACTGTATAATCAGTCCAGGGATGTCAAGCAATGATGTTAATAATAGTAATAGTGTTCCTTTGAGAAACAGGATGTTTATTTGTGTTGTTTTCTTACTAGAGTATCAGTGTGACAGTATGAAAGAGGAAGTGCAGCAATATGTTGCCTAGAAACTAATGGAGTGATGAGAAACCCATGTGCCCCTGTTTGAACTGTTGGAGGTAACCATTGGCAACAGCAAAAATATTTCCCAGCTATTTTGTATTATTTTCCAGATGAGGGGCAATCTTTGACAATAATATCTTACTTTTGCACGGGCACATTATTGTACACATCACAGAAAAGCACGTCTTGCCACAACTAATAAGCGTAAGCCTACAAGTACACAATGCCTAAAAATATAATTGTATTTTGATTGTACATTTATTTGGTTTTTAATATTACTCTCCCTAGGAGCAAGAATCGCTGTTGATCAAGGTGGATAAATGAAGGAATGGTATGTTTAGAGAAACAGAATATGAATAAAAAAAGAATATACATTATAAAGGAAATCAAATTGAAAATTGAAAAACATCTGTGATCCATTAGCCAATTACCAGCACAATTATTTGACTAGCAGTACTAATTCTAGTTGTTATGGCAATGACAAATTTGCACATTGAGTTAGTTCTAAGGTCATTGTTTGATGCAAGCAATATTTCAGGTGTACCATTCAAAATCAGAATAGGTCAAATTGGAGAATGACCCAGTAATGGAAAATGAACCTGATGTCTTCATCTGTCTCTCTCTCTCTCTTACTTGCTGTCAGAACCTGTAAATGCTCTGTAAATACTGTACCTTTAGCAATTAATTATTAAACAGTCCTCTGCCAAAGCATTCCTACTTCCTTCATCCAACTAGCTGGGAAGTGGATGGGTTTCAGGAAGTATGCTTCTTTGTGGCCTTACGAGTTGACAAGCAATTCCTTGGATTATCTGGGATTTCATAATCAGGGATTATGTGCTTATTTGCAAGATTGTAAAATTAGCAACACCCTCAGTTTAGGTTATGGTGGATGCTGGTGGAAAGAAATGCCACACAATGAAGTTCTCTGTAAAAATTTAGTTCTCTGTAAAATGCTTGTTGTTGCAAATAGAGTCACGCTCAACTGGGAGATTATGAACTGTTAGAGTGAAAGGTTAAGAATCTAATTTCTGTGAAATCTCATCCACTGGCATGCAATGGAATGCCATAAGAAATCCATATTTGGGAGGCTGAAGCTTGGAAGCTTGGCTGGATCACCACTACTGTAATCGTGTGATAAATGCTATATAAAGCACGACTGGATCACCACTACTGTAATCGTGTGATAAATGCTATATAAAGCACGACTGGATCACCACTACTGTATCATGTTCGAAATGCTATATAAAGCACGACTGAATTACCACTACTATAATCGTGTGAAACATTTATCCCAAAAAAATTAAGAACGTATGTATTTTTTGTTGTTTTTTTATATGTGAAAGCATGTAAACCATAATGTATAAGGCTTTTTATTGCTTATTGTCAAGCCCCCAGGGCTCCTGGACCAGTGTGCAAAGTTTGGAGGCCATGCAAAGAAGTCTACATCAAAATACTACATCCATTTCTTACTATATTTCTATACGGTTTTTAAAATCCCATTCATTTTTGTCTTTGGTGTTATGAAGGATGATGTCCTACATCATTACAGAGTTGTTATTTTGTCATTTTCACTTCCTATTTTCTGTCTGTAATGTGTTTAGTAAAATAGGCGACCGCCTAAAAACATGACCGATTTTGAGGCACCATAACTCTGGCTGTGTTTAACCCACAGGAATAAGCCACCACTCATTCTTTTTGTCTGATCTTCCCCTTACCAAGCTTTAGTTGCTACAATGTATAGTTTGTGAGATATAGAGCTTTTGACGCTCTAGAGCGTTAGCTGATCTTATATTAATACAATCATGGCAACATAATCATCCCTATCTCTCAATTGGCTCACTCATTCGCCCCCCCCCCCGGGCGTTGCTGTAATTGAGAAAGTGTTCTCAGTCAACTTGCCTGGTAAAAGAAATGCAAAATAAAAAAATATTCAAACTTCGCCCCATGAATACAAACCAATTGCAATCCAGAATTTACTGTAATACAAACCACTGTGAACTCAAAATTTGCTGTAATACAAACCACTGACAATACAGAATTTACTGTAATAAATCCCACTGGTAATCCACATTTTACTGTAATACATACCACAGGGAGTATTCCACTGCAAAAGCCCTCCAAAAGGTGTCATTTTAAACTCCCACTTTCCTCACATGGTGACCTATAATGCCATTCAGGAAATTACCAATATAAAAAGAATGCGCCGACCAGCTTGCGGGGGTATTCACCTCCATATTCAACCCCTCCCTAACACAGTCTGCAGTTCCCTCCTGCTTCAAGCAGGCCACCATTATCCCGGTTCCAAAAAAAACTCACATCACCTGCCTAAATGACTACCGCCCAGTAGCACTAACCTCAATCATCATGAAGTGCTTCGAGCGGCTGGTCAAAACTCATATCTGCGCCGCTCTCCCGGACACCTTGGACCCCCTACAATTTGCA